>OX940975.1:3267612-3551841 GCA_954871275.1 Leptopterna dolabrata | reverse complement strand
CCAACTGTCTTATGGTATCCACGAGATAACACGTATCCACCTGTCTTATGGTATCCACAAGATAACAAGTACCCACCTGTCTTATGGTATCCACGAGATAACACGTACCCACCTGTCTTATGGTATCCACGAGATAACAAGTACCCACCTGTCTTATGGTATCCACGAGATAACACGTACCCACCTGCCTTATGGTGTCCACGAGATAGCACGTACCCACCTGTCTTATGGTGTCCACGAGATAGCACGTACCCACCTGTCTTATGGTATCCACGAGATAACACGTACCCACCTGTCTTATGGTGTCCACGAGATAACACGTACCCACCTGTCTTATGGTGTCCACGAGATAACACGTACCCACCTGTCTTATGGTGTCCACGAGATAACACGTACCCACCTGTCTTATGGTATCCACGAGATAACAAGTACCCACCTGTCTTATGGTATCCACGAGATAACACGTACCCACCTGTCTTATGGTATCCACGAGATAACACGTACCCACCTGCCTTATGGTGTCCACGAGATAGCACGTACCCACCTGTCTTATGGTGTCCACGAGATAGCACGTACCCACCTGTCTTATGGTATCCACGAGATAACACGTACCCACCTGTCTTATGGTGTCCACGAGATAACACGTACCCACCTGTCTTATGGTGTCCACGAGATAACACGTACCCACCTGTCTTATGGTATCCACGAGATAACAAGTACCCACCTGTCTTATGGTATCCACGAGATAGCACGTACCCACCTGTCTTATGGTGTCCACGAGATAACACGTACCCACCTGTCTTATGGTATCCACGAGATAACAAGTACCCACCTGTCTTATGGTATCCACGAGATAGCACGTACCCACCTGTCTTATGGTGTCCACGAGATAGCACGTACCCACCTGTCTTATGGTATCCACGAGATAACACGTACCCACCTGCCTTATGGTGTCCACGAGATAGCATGTACCCACCTGTCTTATGGTGTCCACGAGATAACACGTACCCACCTGTCTTATGGTATCCACGAGATAACACGTACCCACCTGTCTTATGGTATCCACGAGATAACACGTACCCAACTGTCTTATGGTATCCACGAGATAACAAGTATCCACCTGTCTTATGGTATCCACGAGATAACAAGTACCCACCTGTCTTATGCTATCCACGAGATAACACGTACCCACCTGTCTTATGGTATCCACGAGATAACAAGTACCCACCTGTCTTATGGCATCCACGAGATAACAAGTACCCACCTGTCTTATGGCATCCACGAGATAACACGTACCCACCTGCCTTATGGTGTCCACGAGATAACAAGTACCCACCTGTCTTATGGTATCCACGAGATAACAAGTACCCACCTGTCTTATGGCATCCACAAGATAATACGTACCCACCTGCCTTATGGTATCCACGAGATAACAAGTACCCACCTGTCTTATGGTATCCACGAGATAACAAGTACCCACCTGTCTTATGGCATCCACGAGATAACACGTACCCACCTGCCTTATGGTGTCCACGAGATAACATGTACCCACCTGTCTTATGGTATGCACGAGATAACACTTACCCACCTGTCTTATGGTCGTAGCAGAATTTCTACTATCAGTAAAAATTGGAACAATCAGCAGAAATTGGCACTACCATCAGAAATTAGTAGAAATTTTGGTACTATTAGCAGAAATAGGAAGCAGAATTTCTACTATTAGATGAAGTTGATACAATTAGCAGAAATTGATACTATTGGGTTGGTTTGGCAGAATTTGGTACTATTAGCAGAATTGGTCCTAATAGCAGTAATATTAGTACTGCTAGCACTACTACTCAAATTAGTACTATTAGCAGAAATTGGTACTACTAGTAGAATTTCTACTAGTAGTAGAAATCGGCAGCAGAATTTCTACTATAAGTAAAAATTGGTAACATCAGTAAAAATTGGTACTATTATCAGAAATGAGTATACATTGGTACTATTAGCAGAAACTGTTACTATAAGTAGTTCTTAGAAGAAATTAGTACTATTAGTAGAAATTAGTACTACTAGAAATTGGTACCTACTAGGAATTAGTACTATTAGCAGGTAGGTACTAGTAATTGTTCTTAGAAATGGTGGGTAATTAGAATGTTCCAACTGAAGACATAAAACCTGGCAAATGGGAGCTGTAATTTTCAAGGTCCATGAAAGGTTTCAAAACACGGTGAACAAACCCATGTGCGCAACCAACCAGTAATCCACGGATTACTTGAGTCCAGACGGTTCGCCTGGATTGAGAGTCGATGGTCGATGGGGCGATGGGGGGTGGGGGGGTCGTACGAAGGAAGAATGACATGCCGGGGGGGGGGGGGGGGGGCTCAAGCCCAAGGTCAGGGCACACAACTTGAGCAGGTGCAGGAGGAGGAGGAGGTGACCGGACCCGATGATCCTCCCCCTCCCGCCCATTCACGTTCCTCCTCCTCCTCCTCCTTCGCAGACTTCCTTTGTTAACCGCGTTCACAAGGTCGTTCGTTCCCTGCTACGTCTGGGTCGGCCGCTCCGGCTCCTCGCGACGGCCCCTGTTTAGCGGAAACGGGACGACCTCAGACCCCCGTCTTTGTCCGGATAAATCTGTTTTGTCCCGGCAGAGCTGAAGGGGAAACGGTCCCACCAAACCGTCGCTAAAAGGTTAAACAAGTATACCTGAGTACGAACTGGGAAAGTATTCGATCAGGTACATCATGCCGGTGGAGGGTCGCGCCAAGGCTCCGTCACTTGGTGACTGCGGTCCAGGGGGCCTATTCACTAAGCCAAAGAGACATCTCTTTCAGGTCCGACTCTCTCTTTGGGCCAAATAGATTTTTATAGTATCCATGACAGGGTTATTCAGTAACTTTTCAAAGAGAGAGTTGGCGGCCATCTTGGCATTCTCGATCTCTTTCAGAGAGACACCTAATTAGGTGTCTTCCCTCGAAAGAGAGAGTCTATTTCTCGTTTGTTTCACAGTGATCGTGTAATATCCTCCCTCCTTCATCCGTGTAATATCCTCCTTCATCCGCAACCACATCGGTACTTTTGATCGTGTATTCTTTCATTTCATAAAGGTAAGTCAATTTAAATTAAAAAAAGCAATATATACATAATCATTGATTCATGAGTAAAAACGTCCAAGTACGGGTTGAGGTAGGTACCTACCTACCTAAGAGGTTCATTAGGTGTAGATATAACACAAGCATTAAAAGCCCCCTAATTCGACTTTTTCTGTTTATAATTGAGACTTTTTTCAATTTCATTTAAACTTTTATCCGATTCGTGAGTAAAAACGTCCAAGTATGGATTGAGGTAGGTAGGTACCCATTGAATAGGTATTAAGAAATGCGTTCATTATTAAGGAATTGAACTCCCGGGGGCACGAACATCTCGCACTTCATGGATACTATGGCATTTTCGTGTATTAGGATCCATATCTCTTTCTCAAGGTCTCTGGAGCTATTCTGTAAAATAGACGAACCCGGAGACATTGGAAGAGACTGTCTTCCCGGGGGAGACTATCTCTCGCGGGAGATTTTCAAAATAGATAATCTCTTTCCACTGTCTATTTTAGTGAATAGGCCCCCTGAACGCGAAAAAACTCCACTTTTGGTTTATTATTCTGTGAATATATTCGCCCTATTTATTCGCTCAGCAAACAATTTTTGGAACACCCCCTCAAAATGTTTTCTTTGACGTTTCAAGGAGCGCAGATTCCAAAAATGCTGTTTCGAAATGATCCGTCCACCGTACGATCCATATCATCTTCCTTTTGGTATAAAAAATCATTTACAATTTTTGGTATAAAAAAGTCTAAATTCCGTTCTTTCGCACACAGGCTCCACTTGTGCCCTAGTTGTGTCCCGAAACTGCAACCCGATCGGAATACACCCAGGGGTGTTATGAGTGAAAAACGGGTGTAAAAATAGGATGTTTTGGTCTTGTGAGGTATCGTTTTCCATGTTTTATAGGGCGAGAAGACCGAATATGAAGTCGATTTTGACAAGAGTGGAAAAATTGAGGTTATAACATAAGTTTCAGCTCCCAAAATTCCTTTTTTATGATTCCAAACCTGGGAAATTTTCTGAAATCACCGTAAATTTGTATAATAACACTAGAAATAGTACAAAACCGGTGAATCAAGACAATTAATGGCACTACCAATAATCAAAAGGTAATTTGTCAAAAATAGGATCCCAATTAGAATTTTTCAAATATTCATCGAAATCGGTCCAAGTAATATCGCGGATCGCTGGACAAACATTTAAAAAACAATAAAAAATAAATACAATAAAATACCAGAAATTGATCGAATTGAGAACGTCTTCCTTTTTTTGTGGTCGGTTAAAAAGGGCCAAAATGGGGAAAAAACAGTTTACCGCGTACAAGAGACCTTCAGATTATATCAATTTGTTGCCATAGTAATTAGCGTCGAATCTTATCTAAAGTTTGTATGTATGTATGTATTGCATGTATTGTATGTATGTACTGAGTGGATGGCCAAACGACTGAACAGATCGCGATGCGGTTTTTTCCGGCGTCCTCTTCAAACACCGGCGGCGTGTAACATTAGACAACGTGAATTTCCCGCCCTGATCAGCCCAGGGAGCTCTGAGATCGAGTTCTTTTCACCGTGCAACGCACGGATAATCCAGCTGGTTTCCTACACAATTTGCCCTTTCAGTGGCATTCGTTGCAAGTCTTTCGGAGTTTTCTCATTCAATTCAATTTCAATATTTTATTAACACAACTTTGCTCATTAAAAATTTGTATAATGCAATCCACGGGTTACGAGTCACGAATTCATTCGACAAGTGCTACAGCCACCTGTAATAATCCATAAAATTCAGAATAAAATTTTTTTTGGTCAAACTGCGCAAAATGCGCCCACTCGCATGTCGACAGTCCGTCCGACTTGGGCCCTGCGGGTGCACCACAGCGAGCGCATGTTCAATTCCCGCCGGCGCCAAATAATTTTATCTTCCCTCAAATGTCCGCGCGAGGGAATCTCAACCACTTTCCCGCGTCGTGGATACTACAAATCCGCCTTTTAACGGCCCTCGTAGCATCCACCCCACAACATCAAGAAGTAAAACACCTCCTCGTCACAGATGGCTCGAACGACGTTCTTTTTTTGTCCACCGCCTTCAGCTGCTTCCTTTTTTTCCCCTTGATTTAAATGAAACTTCGGCTTCTCAATAAATAAATTTAAAAAAGTACGCCTTTTTTTACCTCGACGATGTTTAATTTGAAGCCGTCGGATCCTACAGAATTAGTTCCCATTCATAAAAATCCGTCTCGCCCCGTTCCATCATCCGAACGATCTAAAAATACCTTCAATAATTATTTTCAACTGCAGCCATCGTCGTTCATCTGGCTTCCAGCCTCCTACCGTTCCAACCACAGGTGAATTTAATGCACTGGCAGGTCGGTTAGGTACCTACTTATTTGTCAACATTTTCATTAGACGTGCAATATTTTGGGGGAAACAGTAGGATTACACAATAATCATGTTTAAAAAAAAAAAAAAAACTGTTCGACAGACTAATTTTGAAATTTTGAAATTTTTGTGATTTGTACAATAAACTCGTATCACTTGTTTACTTTTATGTTTTCAGCCTTATAAATTTGACTTGTCCAGGTCCGACTTGCAGTGAATTCCATCAATTTCTCTTCATTCGGTTAACTGGCTGTGTAGAATTCTGCGGACTCGCGTTGCTCGTGTTACAATTACGCTAACATTTAGTGGAATAGCACGTAAATATGGATGAGTTCGAAGACCGCTGATTTTGAAGTACAAAAAACCGATCGAATTTCGCAGTATTTGCTGAACAGAAATTGCAAACAGAGCCGTTTTTGGGACAAGTTAGTTAAGGTTATTTAGTTAGTTTAGACCTTCTTGTGTCCCGAAACTTTTCAGCCCGATCGGAATATACCCAGGGGTGTTATGCGAGAAAATGGGTATAAAAATAGGTACTTTTTGGGTTTTGGTAACATGCTAGTAACACGAGCTTTTGAGGTATCGTTTTCCATGTTTTTGGGACGAGAAGAAGTCGATTTTGACCGATAAGTGGAAAATTGAGGTTCTATCGAAGTTTCAGCCTTAAATTTACGTTGTATTTTGGTCTAAAATCGTCGTTCTTCCGCACACAGCTTGGGTCCCCATTTGGGTACACATTTGGGTCCTAGCTTGCTCCGAAACACGGCAGCCCGATCGGCATACACCCAGGGGTGCTATGGGAGAAAAATTGGTCTAAAAATAGGGGTTTTCGAGTTTTTTTTCGAGATTTCAGTGAACATGGAGCTTACGATGTATCGTTCCCCTTTTTTTTTTTTTTTTTTTTTTTTTTTTTTAGGGCGAGAAGACCTCATGTAAAGTTTATTTTGACCAAAGAGTGAAGAATCGAGGTTGTAACGAAGGTTAAGCTCCCGAAATTCATTTCTTATGAGTCAAAAACTTGGGAATTCATCTGAAATCACCATAAATTTGTACAATAACACTAGAAGTAGTATTAGCAGATGAATCAAGACAATTAAATGGCACTATCAATTATCAAAGATTATCTGCAAAAAAAAAAAAAAAAAAAAAATCGAGCCCAATTCGTGTTTTTGGAGGCCCAAATTTGTGGAAACCATATAAGTAAAATAACTAGAGTTCGGATTTTGCATATTTTGCATATCAGGTTTTTTCAATAGAAAGTGTCATACGTATCCGAGTTAAGGTATTTGGAGATGTTTTGGACATTTAAAATAGAATTTAAAATGACATATTCGTGCAAATTATATGCATCTGCATATGTTACAGAGTTTTGCATATAAAGGGCATATTTCTAAGAAACATCTGCGTACCTAGACTGAAATTTTCGATCTCTCCGGGTAGTTGACCGGGTTTTCCCCGACCGGAGATTTCCGCCCATGTGAAACTAGCCTAAGAAAAACACTATTTTGAGACTTGGCTTATTCATTCCGTTCAATGTATTAAACCCAAGTGGGATTACTTCAGGTCCATTCTGGCCCCAACTAAGTAGGAGGAATTTCACAGTCGGAAACCTCGAAAAAGTGTTGATAGTCCAGGGAAATTAAGCTGTACCTACACCTACACATTGAAATTTTAATCATTGTAAATTTTATTTAATATTGTACAGTTTTATTTGCTGTCATTTTATAAAATATAGATGAATGATTAAGAGTTTGGGGTTACATTCCTCATATTAAGCTTCTCAACAAAAACTTGAAAACCGACAAAATTGGACCAAAATTACAACTTGAATATTATTTTGAATTGTTATTATACATATTTTCCTAACTTTTGTTGCATATTTCGGCTATTTTTTTGCATATCGATCCGAACTCTAAAAATAACTGTTTCAATTATTGCGCATGAGATAAACAATAAATGAACAGCCAACATTTCTGTATTTGTGATAGAATAATAAACCCATGTGACAAGGGCTTTGCAGGGTTTCTCATTTGTTATTGTTGGGTTGGCGCCAAAACGTTCCGTCGCTTCCCAGTTCGGGAGAGCAGCTGGAGAGCGGAGATATCCGTTGAGGGCGGTCCTCGGGGAGGTTGTCGCCCAGGTGAGTTGGGCAGCTGATGCGGCGGAGGATGCAGGTGTGTGCAGACCCAACGCGGCTCAACGGTCCTGTGCAGAGCCGCTCGTCCTCGGTCGGCTCGCTCCGAGCGGCTCGCCCCGAGGCAGATCTACGTACGCACCTCTTCCATCACCAGCCGATTCGGTCGCCATTTCGATCTTCACTTAAAGCCGCATTTACACTGCCCAACATCCTCGAGCATTTAAGATAGCTGTTCGCCGGTTTTCAACGAGCACGAACGTTGAAAATGAAGTGGGTTCCCCACTGTTCACACTGCCCGCGAGCATTTCTGACGATCAGTTGTTCGTGAGCATCCGCTGTGAACAGATGGCACCCGGGTTGTTGAGAGTTGCGGTTACCGCTGCGTCAGTTCTGATTTTAGATCACATAGAAAAGGAAAAGCGCAAAAGAAAAAGGCGCCGCATGTGGGAGTCATCGTTTCTGCGGGGAAGAAATTATTCCTCATTGCTGAAGGAGGATGACAGTGGGTTCTTCAGCAATTTTAGTCGCATGTCGCATGAAGATTTCACCTTCATATTACTTTTCATTTTCCCACTCCATTGCAAAACAGTCCAAATCAAGCCGCAAAACAATAAAAAAGGACAACACTCAAGATCAAAATGGGAGAGAGGTGAACACTTCAACAACTTGGCGGGAACTAGATTGGGCGAACAAGGACACGCCGAAGCGGCGTTTTTACACAGAGCGAGCGGCGAATGAGCATCCCTTTGATGATTCGCCGGAAAACCGACATCGGGTGGATCAGCCCCGACTGTTTAGACTGCCCGAGCCTCGAACGAATGCTCACTCGAAACCCCTGTTCGCGACAAATGCTCGGGGCAGTGTAAATGGGCCTTAACATATCTGCGGCCAAACGGGTTCGTTTCGAGAGTTTTACGTGAGGCGAGCGACGGACCCGCGCTCCTGCGGATTTACAAGTTTTTGTTTTCCCCTTTTGTTGTTCTGCAGGGCGGCACGCGAGCGTTTTGGTTCGCTCCCCAAACCCGTTCGACTTGTTTTTTCGAATGACAGCGTGTTCCAGCTCACAACAACCAGTTGTATGTACTCAGATCGAACGTCGATAGCTCGTAAACGAATGCACAGGTCATAATATGCTCTGATTTCTAGTAAATTGGGTTAACATAACTGTGTGAAACGAAACATTGTAACACGAAACTTCTTCAAGTTATTTGTTCCATTATAAAAAACGCTGCAAAGTCCTTGTCACATGGGTTTATTATTCTACTAGACACACCTACAGAAATTTTGGCTGTTCATTTATTGTTTCTTTCATGCACAGTAATTGAAATGGCTATTTTTGATGGTTTCCACCAATTTTGGCCCCCAAAAACACGAATTACGCTCGGCTTTTTGTCCAACAGATTATTACTGATCATTGATAGTACCATTTAATTGTCTTGATTCACCTGTTGATACTACTTCTAGTGTAAGTATACAAATGTGTGGTGATTTCAGACAATTTCCCATGTTTTTGACTAATAAAAAATGAATTTAGGGACCTTAACTTTCGTTACAACCTCAATTCTTCACTCTTCAGTCAAAATCAACTTCATATTCGGTCTTCTCGCACTAAAAAACATGGAAAACGATACCTCACAAGCTCATGTTCACTAAAACCTCAACAATCCCACGAAAACCCCTATTTTTACACCCATTTTTCTCCCATAACACCCCTGGGTGTATGCCGATCGGGCTGCCATGTTTCGAGCACAACTAGGACCCAAATGTGTTCTCAAATGGGGACCCAAACTAGAAGAAGGACGACGACGAAGAAAGAACAACGATTTTAGACCAAAATTTAACGTAAATTTAAGGCTGAAACTTCGCTAGAACCTCAATTTTCCACTCTTTGGTCAAAATCGACTTCATATACATGTTACGAATTTTTTAGACCGAAAACGAAGCCGGTATACGTGATACGGTCATTGCATTTTTGGAATCTAGGCACCTTGAAACGTAAAAGAAAAATTTTTGAGGGAGTGTTATAAATATTTTTTGCTGAGCGATTACATAGGTGTATTATTCACGCAGAATAATAAACCAAAAGAATCGCAAGATGTTTCTCATAAATGTCACAGATTCACTACAAAGTACCAGTGACCAACTGTTGATACTGTGAATATTTATTCGAACACTAGCCAAAAAATGGCTAACAACACCAACGACAAAACGGGACAGGACCTTACATTTACACATAATAATTAACGAAAAAATTGTTATTATTAATTAATCATTTATACCTTACATTTATACATAAGCAAAACTTAATTTTTTACCGTTTTTGACTACAAAATCTCCGAATTTAACGATAATTTATTGTCCTCTACACGTTTTTAAATAAAAAATAGTATTGTACAAAATTACCTACTACTACTACTACTACCACTACTAGGTACTTTCCCAATTTTTCACGAACTTTCGGATTCGGATTTCAAGCAATATTTAGGTTTAAAAAACTCAATTTTTAAAAAGGTAGTGCGCTAAACATTCACCTACATTAAAATAATCTTAATCTGTGATACGAAAAATACTTCAGTCTAATTATAACTCGAGTGGCCATCCTATACTATTTTTGGTGATTTTGGGGCTATTTATATATACCATTCAAACCCTCATTAAAAACGCTGCAAAGTCCTTGTCACATGGGTTTATTATTCTATTGGACATACCTACAGAAATGTTGGCTGTTCATTTATTGTTTCTTTCATGCGTAATAATCGAAATAGCTATTTCTGATGGTTTCCATTAATTTTGGCCCCCAAAACACAAATTAGGTACCTACGTTTTTTTTTTTTTTAAACTATCTTTGATCATTGGTAGTGCCATTTAATCGTCTTGATCCACGTGTTGACACTTTTTCCAGTGTTATTATACAAACTGATGGTGATTTCAGACGATTTCCCAGGTTTTTAACCCATAAAAAATCAATTTTGGGAGCTGAACATTTGGTAGAACTCAATTTTCCACTGTTTGGTCAAAATCGACTTCATATTCGGTGTTCTCGTCCCCAAAAACACGGAAAACGATACCTCAAAAGCTCATTTTACTAATATGTTACTAAAACACAAAAACGCTGCAAAGTCCTTGTCACATGGGTTTATTATTCTATTGGACATACCTACAGAAATTTTGGCTGTTCATTTATTGTTTCATTCATATAAAATAATTGAAATAGCTATCTCTGGTGGTTTCCACCAATTGTGGCCCCCAAAACACGAATAAGGTAAGCTCCTCTTTTTTTTTTTTTAATAAATTATCTTCGATCATTGATAGTACCATTTAATCGTCTTGATCCACCTGTTGACACTTTTTCCAGTGTTATTCTACAAATTGATGGTGATTTCAGACGATTTCCCAGGTTTTTGACTAATAAAAAATCAATTTCGGGAGCTGAACACCTGGTAGAACCTCAATTTTCTATTCTTTGGTCAAAATCGACTTCATATTCGGTCTTCTCGTCCCCAAAAACATGAAAAACGATACCTTAAAAGCTCATGTTACCAACATGTTGCTAAACCGCAAAAAATACCTATTTTTATACACATTTTCACTCATAACACCCCTGGGTATATTCCGATCGGGCTGCAAAGTTTCGGGACACAACTACGGCCCAAATGGAGCATGTGTGCGAAAGAACGATTTTTTTAGACCGAAAATGAAGCCTGTACACGTGACACGGCGGACGGCGGACGGCGTACGGCGGACGGACATTGCATTTTCGGAATCTACGCACCTTGAAACGAAAAAGAAAAAAGTTTGAGGGGGTGTTATAAAAATGTTTTGCTGAGCGAATACATAGGTGTATTATTCACAGAATAATAAACCAAAAACGCTGCAAAGTCCTTGTCACATGGGTTTATTATCCTATTGGAGTTCTAGAGATTCTTGTTGGCTGTTAAATGTATTGTTTCTTTCATGTGGAATGATTGAAATAGCTATTTCTGATAATTTCCACCAATTTTTGCCCCCAAAACATGAAATAGGTTACTTTTTTTTTTTTTTTTTTAAAGATCATCTTTGATAATTGGAAGTGGCATTTAATGGTCTTGATTCGCCTGTTTACACTTTTTCCTAGGCGCACATCGATTTTATACACACAAACGAATTTCGTACTATTAAATATATAACAACAGAGTCGGTGTTAGTCCAGTATTAATCAAACAAGAGTTCTCGCAATTATTCCATTGCTGTGGAAATTGTTTTTCTACCGCGCGTTACCTAAAAATGACTTCGTCCACGCGCGGGCTGGGAGACCTTGGGGAGAGATAATTTAATTCCACGCCTGATCTAACGACGTATTTCCCAACAGAGAAGAACCGACCGGGACAAATTTCGAGTCATTCGATTACGCGATAATCTTGACGATGTATTGCACGTGTGGTTCGATTTTACAACCGAATTTGCGGTTTGTTTCCAAACGTTGCGCGTTTGTAGGGAAATACTTTGGGGCCAGCTCGACTATTTGGCACTGATCTAGCACAGACCTCAACGTACTAACGATACGAGATGACGTTATCAGGAGGCTGCAACTGCCTCATGAGAAATAACGAACTTCTCTCATTGTTAAAGGCCTTCCTATTCAAAATATCCTTTATTCTTTATAATATTAGAAATGCGCATCTTTTTTGTTGGCACCAAAGGCATTGAAGGTTCCTTCGGATTATTCCCTTAGGTCCCTTTTAGCAACCGCCTACTACAAAACACAGAGCACGGCCTGCTACCTGCCTCTCGTACGTTAGTGTCCCTTTTTTCGAAAAAATCTTTCCATAGAAAACATGGTCACATCGCCCGTTGGGAAGGCGGTCGCATCTGCTTACTCCCAGCAGACAAAGAGATGTGTTCGAGGCATTGTTTCCCTATGGCGAATCCACGGCAGAGCTGCTGGCACCGGTGCAATCGTCAGGTTTTGAGGTAAACCTGCGGAGCGTAGGTAAGTTTCCGCTTCCGATGTGACATTTCAGAGATGCGCAGAGCGGAAGTTTCACCACGATGCAGGACACAGGGGAAAACTCGCTTGGTACAGATTCCTAGCCGGAAACCCATTGTCATCGAGTCAGTATTCAGGAAAATACGAGCACAGATCCTGCCTTTTCGAACTATTCCACTGAACAACCAAAATGGAATTGGGGTACGTTCAGGGGACAATTGAAATCCAGAAATCTGGACTCGGAAATTTGGACAACATGAGAATGCATAGACCCTGAAGGAGCGCGCACACACAAGATAATTCCACTGCAGCAACATCGATTTTTACTGGCATTTCCAACCAAAATTAAATTCCTACAATCCTACTAACATCAAGCCTGCCGCTTCGAGAGGATGGGAAACTTCACGATTGTTATGTATAGATGACACATCATACTGGACTTCCGTTACTTTTGGTGGTACTTTCTTAATGCGCAATCGGAACTACACAAAAATATTAGTACTAATACAGCAGATATCGGTGACCACCAAACTGATCACTAGCCAAATTAAATTGGTAGGTACTGGTAACTAATTCGAAAATGCTGTCTGGTTACTGTGCAGTTTGAAATATTATGCAACTAGAAGACTTACCAATGGTACGATTAATAGAATGAATAGCCTGCTCGAACATACCTGGAACCAAAATAAAAGCAACATTAGCTACTGGTAATAACGAAACAACATTTCAATGGCGTACGAAATATTCCACTTCAAAAGGCGGTCCATCCACATCGAAGGTAATAAAGTGAGGCTATGCACGGTTTACCTCAACAGGTGCAATTAGTTGATGGGGGGTTATCAGGTTGAATGCCAGATTTTGCAATATTCTTTTAGTTCCTACTTACTCAACGATCACTTTCGTTCCTACTTATGCAATTTTGGTACTTCAAAACGATGAGAAATCCATTAAATTAAATAGACGTTTCATTTTCGTTCATTCTGTAACACCTTGGTCCCCTCACCCCCCACCCGTTCACGCTCTTCCTTCCATTCACTTTTTGGCATTCACTTTGTTCCCTTCGCCATTCGTCTTCACAACCAATCACAATCGACCACCTTTCACTATTGGGACTATTTTTATAAGGTCACCTCTCTCCAATGTGCCTTTAGTTATTGTTTGTTACTGACGATGGTATGTTCACCGAAACCGGTATTTTTCGTGTATTAGTGGAAATAGACAAACCTTCAATAACTCCGTTTTCTTTTTAATCAGTTTCTAGCTGATGCAGATACGTTAATATACCGGCGGGAGATCCACCAGAACTCCCGGTCAGGCTGAGGTTGATTCCAAAGCGGCTTCTACGCTTGTCCACCTCAACCCGGCGTCCCCCTCCACTCAGCTGCCACAGCGTTGCCAAACTGGAAGGCGACCGAGCTGCTGCAAGGATTGCGATCCGAGTCGACAATATCGTTTGGTTGCTTCACGGCCTCTCCGCAACATGTTAATGAAATCCCTTTTGATATCTGGTCGAGGGCGAGGTTGGGTCATTCCGTCCAGATCTTGCCTACCCCTGCTCACGCGGTCCTTGGACTTCCGACGAAGCCCCACCCGCTCTTTCCACAGCCTCCTGCCAATGGGGAAACTCGCCATAGGAGATTTCTGGGTGCGTATTCACATCCTATAATTATCTCCACATATGACCTACCAGATCCTGGTTAAATAATGCCAATCTCCAAACAATACCGCTACTGTAATAATAATACTAATAGTTCATCATTTAAAACTACCACATAGTCCCGTTTCTGCATCAGAACAATAACATTTCTCATTGTCTGGTAAGTAGGACTAATAGTAAGAAGTCAGCCAATTCTAAAAACCTGATTTACACCCTCAAATACCTGTGAGAGCCGAGTGGTAGGGAGACAAAAGGAAAATAAATTCACCATTTAACCAATATTACACAATTCGGTGCTGGTGGATCTCTGGAGGTGCTCCAAGCTCGAGCAAGATATTTTACAATCTTGAATTTGATGAAGATCCTCTGAAGGCCCTTTCAGGTCGTAAACACCTACCAGTAGAATACACGAATAAGCAGATCAGCCAGGAACAAACAAGTAGATCAGTTTTTACAACAGATCGAAAAATCTATGAACTATGAAGAATTATGAAGATTTAAGTAAATGTAAAACTTTTTACATTGGCCACTACAACTGTCGGAATAACGCCGGTCTGAAAGAGACAATGTTTGGAGAATAATTTATCATAACTACAGTCCTATGAGGAACTGGTGTCATGAAAAGACGTAAAAAGTCTCGAATGTTATCCGAACTAGTTTCATTCTGCAGTCGATTTGCACAAGGCTCTTAACCTAATGGGGCAATGGTGTCAAACTGAATTTGCACACAATGCTATCGCCAACTCGCGTCCCAATCGTGTCCTACAGAAACGGATAACGTGGGCAATATTGCAAAGGTGGAAGTCGGCCGAAAACAACCCTTGCACAACGATACGAACGAGGCTAATATTTCTGGTAGTGCTTCCAGGCGGACTTACAGGTCCAAATCAGTACACCTCGGGGACTTGAATGAAAAACAAGAAATACCTATCTGCTACACAACACATTTGACAGTTTCATATGTTTTGGTTAGCACGTATACTGAAATGATATAGTTTAAATTTAATCCTTTCAAGTAAGATAATAATATCCTCCGTCCATACTGAATTTTGGGCACCGTGACGTACTTATGTAGTTATGAGCTCGCTCACTGCAAATTAATTCTGGTTTCCCCGGTATTTTTCTCTTCTCGACTACACCCGATCTTCTCACGCTCTACACACAGGCGCTTTTCACAGTCTCTCCTATAGAATTTTGCAAGTAGAATGGAGCCTACTACGGCAATAGAAAGGAATTGTAGACGAAAATGGCCATTTCATCATGAGGTCCAATTATTCTGAATGATGACCCGTTTCGAACAGAGTAATACGATCTGCTTTGTTTTGGATCACTGCCGTTTCAAGGGCCCAGGGGCGTGAACGTCGGTAGATGTCGCAAGCCCCCCCCCCCCCCCCCACCAATAACACCGTCATCGTGTTCCATCAGGATGTCGCCGAGCATCACCCGCTTCCTGCCCTCCGCAGGATTCCCAAACAAAACGAGAGACAATGGGAGACTATGACGAAACAATTCTGATGATCAACCACACCACACTCAAAACCTTCGCTCGCTGAACTGTCATTTTTATTTATTATTATTTTGTTGTTGGTCCAATCGAAATAAAACGAACAGACGCACAAAGGTGATGCCAACTGGTAGTATAAATCATTGAGAACGCCTCAAGCGTTTAAATAATTCACCAGCGGTCTTTCCTCTCACGGCTCCTCGATCAATAGGACCAACAAGTAAGTTCAATAATCCCACGCGAACATTCTCCCACCAACTCAATATTTAGATTCTGTGGAGTCGATGAAACTTGTGAAAAACTGATAAATAACAATCACCAGACGGCAAGGCACTAAGGGATGTTAGTACAGTAATACAGTCCTCAGGTGCAAAAGTGGCAGCAAACTTTTCATGTTAGAATCTAGTTAATTGTCGTACTTCCAAACGAACGGGTGGTACGAGGTTTCCCACATATTGTGTTGTACAAGAATCTGGCAGTGGAGGGAGCAATACTGACAGGAACTTCACCATTTTTTTTTGCAAATTGGAAACCAAGCATTCCCAAGAAGGCAGTAAGAACTAATACAATCAAGCTGGTAAAATGATTTAGATTAATAGGGCTTGTCACTGAAATTAAAGATGTTGTGTATCTGTGTATCCACATTCCTTGAGTTGCTAGGATCAGAGATGAGGCATTCTTCCATGATGAGGAGTTGTGGTGAGATTTGGAGTGCAAGAGTTCAAAGAACTTTCGCTGGTTAGTCAGGAAGAGAGATTATCAGTAGAAAGCGTTCGACCACATGCAACTTGGACCACTCCATCTCCGGATCTCGCCGTCCGCAGCGCTGGCCTCGCGTGTTGATCTCCGAAACCGTCGCAAATCAAGCGACCGTGACCCTCAGTTCCTTGTACAGTGACAAGCAAATTTTCAACCGTAAACGACCAAAAAACGCGCAGAAATGCAGTTCCGGCTTTCGCTCAGCAGAAAATCCACAGATTTTGAAACACATTGAAGGTATAATTACGTTTAAGGCATGAAAATGTTACCGGAAATCTCCTTCACTCATACTATTACACTGAAGATTTTGACAATCTGCCGAGACTACTCAACGCATCCATCAAGAAAGTCTCGAAGCATCTCCAAAACCAGTACCTAACTACTGGTATTGAGTTTCTCTTCCACGAAGTCTTATCACATTTTTAGCTCTCAGTCAACGGTTGGAATCAAACTCACAAAGACAAGTTCGTTGCGTAACGCCAGGCACGTTTCTATTTATAAAAACAGTTGTATTTTCCACTGTTTTTTGGTCTCCCGATCATAAAATAACTGTCACGGACATAACCCGTCCCTTTTTTCAATCGAAGATATTGTTTCATAACGAGAGGATGAGAATAAACTAAGAAGAGGCCTCGAGATACAGTTTATCTTGAATGGAACGCAAGGTTTTTGTGTTTGTGAGGGGGACAAAGGCTTTTTGAAGAGAGGATTTCTTACTTGTTCAATTAGGCCTCTGCGTGAATAAAAATAGGATGTGACAAATATTGAATTCGCGATGCAACCAGTTTAAACTGCCTGAAAATTGGTTAGTTTGTTTAACTATGACGCCCTTATAATATATTATATGTAATTTCAACACGTTCTCTGGTGAAACCAACCTAACTTTAGACTTAGAAATTCACTCGAACGCTTTTTTATTATGAATGGGAATGGAAATGAATAGTTGGACCATCTGCACAATAAGGTTGCAGGTTCGAGCCTCACTGGTATCAGATTCGTTTCACCTTGGACGCTTCTTGTTTTTTGTTTTTGTTTTTTAAAATATATTTATTTTGGCATCAGCATGAAACCTTACAGCCAGTGTTTTACCATATTATACAATACACAGTATTATACAAGTATTATTATAATATAGTTTAGAAAAACAAGATTATAAACTTCATAAAAGGTAGCTAGTGAACTTAAATTTTGCGATGAATGTCACTGCAAAATCCGAAAATAATGGAATAAACTTCTTCACTTCCTTCAGCTAATAAAACGTCTAAATTAAATGGATTTGCAACAGGACCAGCGAGGCTGCTGAACATACGTAGCCTGTCGGTAATGTATTGCGGGCAGAGAAAAATTATATGTTCCAAATCCTCTATATCGCCACAAAACTCACACGCACTTCCTAACTTGAACTATTTTGCGGAGGTAGGCATATTGCATAGGTATTCCATGGCGGCTTCTCAACCGGGACAGCGTAGAGTATAGAAACTCTTCCCTTTTCCATCCATTTTCAGGTACCACGGCGATCTTGGGACCGATGGGAATACATTTCTGTGTCTGTTTGCAGATGGGTATATGCATCATGGTATTATTGCCAGCGTTCGAGGAGTTGGGCTCTGAATCGCAGTTTGAGATCAGTGTGGGGCAGAGATTCTGCGCTGCTCTCACCAAACAAAGCACCATTTTTCGCTAAAACGTCCGCTGTTTCATTACCCTTGATTCCAATAGGTGATTTCACCCAAATGAATTTTGCTGCTATTTCCCGATCTTTTAGCTGTGATAGCAGCCTGAGTATGCGAACCGATAGATGAGAGATCTTCGATGCCGGACCCATGTTCTGGAGAGATTTGATGACGCTTTGAGAGTCAGACACGACGACAATAGTACCTGGAAGCACTAGTTCAGCAATCGCAAAGTTGAGGGCTTCAATAATTGCTATGATCTCAGCTGGACGTACTCTCGTGCATAGAAAAGCATCGCGTTTCTTGTTATTTATGCTAAGGATTTGCGGATGACACTGCCATCGTTTTT
This sequence comes from Leptopterna dolabrata, assembly GCA_954871275.1. Lineage (NCBI taxonomy): Eukaryota > Metazoa > Arthropoda > Insecta > Hemiptera > Miridae > Leptopterna > Leptopterna dolabrata. Next base: position 3,533,338 of record OX940975.1, on the reverse strand, counting down.
CTGGGGTAGGAACCTTGAGCAGCTGATCCGTATCATAAACAATGAACCTACATCTGTCAAATACTGGATGGATTCGCATTACCTTCAGCTAAATGTTGACAAGACTTCCGTGCGGAGATTCTCTCTCTCCAATAGACGTAATGTCACTGAGAGTTGTGTCAAATTTCACGACTACGAGTGCTCTCAAGTACCTGACTGTTCGTGTACTTCGCTTCCTTTTAGTAAAGAATGAAAAATACTTGGGTGTTATCTTTGATAATCACGTTAAATTCATTTCACATATTGATTCGGTCACTAAAAAGTTAAGAAGATTGCTATACGTTTTTAAAGTTGCTAGAGGTTTCTTGTCCGTGAAGTTAATGAGGTGCATTTACTACGGTCTAGCTTTCCTACTTCTGTGTTATGGATTGATAGTACGGGGTAGTACCTATAAAACTCATTTACATCGTATACAAGTACTTCAGAACTCTGTTATTAGGATGATTATGAATCCAGGTACCCAACTTTCCACTTGTTCAAATAATTTGCAGTTTTGAGACTCAGGCAAATGTTCCTTTTAGAATCATGTGTCCATATATTCAAGACTGGCATTGATGAAAACGATCTGCCTATTGTCTCCAATACGCGAATGGCTTCTTTGACCAATGTAAAGCTACCGAATGCAGCACTAATTTTCTTTTATGACAAACGGATAAACATCTCCGAATTCAACAGCCTGACGTTCTTTAAACAAACAATCGCGCCCTTTCTTTCGGATACATAATAATAAGTTAATATGTAACAATCGTAAGCATCTGGAGTGCCTTTCTAGAAATTTTTTATACAAATTATTGAATCGTAGAGGTCTGAATGAACTCCACCTGAGAGCACAAATCTGATGAACTTATTCTCATGGTGCGCAATGACAGAATCCCTCACTCCAAAATGATATCAATTACTTTTCACTGTTATGTTCATCTTCATTTTTCTCTATTTCTCTATACTTTATTTTTCTGTCTTTTGCCAAATAAAGAAATAAAATTATATAAATATTTATTTTACTTGAGATCCGTTTATTATATAAAAGAGTAGAGCCTGCCTTGACAATTCAGTCACGGCCCTTTGTGACTGAACACATTTTGGCGATAATTTGAACTAAGACTTGTGAGACCTGATACCAGTGAGGCCATTACAGAAAATCGGTCTCCGTCTGTCTTCAGGAATATGAACTGAATAAACGCTTATGAAACGCTTGTGAAGTCCTGAAGAAGTACCATGCGAGTTCACTATTCCGTGCAGTCTGAAGTTTTAATTGAAAATGGGACGGGAAAGTATCCGAGCGCGGGAAAGCGTGACGGAAGCGGCGCGAAATTTGTTGTTGTCGCTCCCGTCGATTCCGGTCGGCCATCGCGAAAGTCCGTGGCCCATAAAAGGAGGTTTTTCCCCCTGCAGCTGACTGTGGAAAAAGAGAAAACTCCGAACTGAAAAGGCTGCTGGGAAATAGCGCGGGAAGGAAATCCCCGGGAAAGTGGCTGAGAACACTGCGGTGTGTCCTACCGAGGTGAAAATTTGATCGATGAATCGGAAAAGTCGGAGTAAGCGTTCACTCGAAATTTTCGTTACAAAATGTTTGAAACTTGGAGGATTTCCACCCACTTCCTTGGGAGACTCGGAAGCAACACTGTCTTATTAAGATATTCGCTGCAATGAAGAGTTATAGTGGGAAAGTAGGAAGTCCCAGAGATGCCAGATACTTATCAAAATCCTTCCTTGTCAGATGATGAGATCTCACGTCGTATTAACAACATTCTGCCTACCCATATGAATATGTTACCTACAATATATCTGTGGAACTGTACGCACAACAATTATCTTATATTCGAACATGTCTGACTGTTTAGAAGGGCTCCTGCGGGGGTCTGAGTGACTCATCGGTGAGTATTAGAGTGATGACGTCACAGACGACTCCCCGTTTTAATTTACAGTATCGAAACCGCTCTTGTTAACCGCCTGACTCAACCACCGGGAGTTCGGGCAGGTCTGCGTCCCGTAGACCTAAAACAGGTTTCAAACACTGTAGGAATCCTAGATAAGCTTATCTAGGATCTACAACCCAACGTTATGGAAGGATCTGTCTCACTCGCTGCCAGACAACATCAGACTACACACAGAGTGCAGGATTGCCATATATGTTTGGGTACCCTTCAATAACATGTCCACATAGTCGATTGTGCAAATCCTGGGCAGACAAATATATCACCAAGGACCTTAGACACTACAGGCAAAATTACCTTGCACTGAATGAACCACCAGTAGTTGTAGCTAGTTGTGCAGTATATCCCAACCAGTAGCTTTAATTTGGAATTCAGGGAAAGTTGTCTTACTTCTTTCTCGTCTTACGGTTAGTTCTTTCTCGTGAGTTTCTAATGTAAATGTTCCGATGGTTACCTTGTGTTTATCCGATGAATCTTACGCAACTCGATATCACGTAATGCACACAGGTGCACTCCATGAAGGTACGCAACTGGTTCAGTGACTTTTATTCGGCTTTCCCCTCGTCTTTATTACATCTGTCTCTTTACATCTAACGAAATGCATCTCCAGTCACTGGAGCACCTGCCACTGAGCCGTTGTCACGTTTTATCCTCGAGTTTTTGGTGTTTCTCTAAACGTTCTTGCCCTCTCGGAGGTTAGTTTTAAATAGCCTCCGTCATTATCACGTCCGCCAGTTGTTTTTCTGGGGTAAACATCACCAAAACACCTCCTGGAAATGGAGAACTGGCGAGTTTACACACATAATGTCACTTCTTGCATCCAATTTATCCGTCACGTTTCGAATCCACCTGCCCCAAAGACTGAGGCGCTGTTTGGACAGTTGACAACAACCGATATAACTTTAGCTTTGATATTCTGACACAGATACCCCGGATCTGACATTCTGGCAGTTGTTGCGCGCGAAACTGATGGGAACGTCATCTCGAGGCCAGAAGAACGACAGATGTGCGCTCACCTCGTTCATTTCTCTACCCGTTGTGCAATCTGTAGTTCTTTCACATATTCGTATTTCTTGCTTATATTCATCGTTATTACCCGTATAACTGAAATGGTAATCCTTAATGAGTAGTCAAGGGGGGGGGGGGGGGTGAATAAAAATACCTAGGACAACGTAGGGTCATTTACCGATATATCTTACAACCAGGGGCGTATAAGGCCACTTGGGCCACTGCCCCGGCACCCAAAAACACTAGGAGTAAAAAAAAACTCCATTGTTCAGTTGGCATTTGAATTTCCCTCCCTACACTGTACCTAGCATTTTTCACAAGTTCAACAGCGACTCGCCAGATTTCTCTGGCTATGGAATGGAAATTCTATGGATGTTCAATATTCTATAGTAGAAAATCCATGATGGGCTCCATGATGAAGCATGTTATCGGAATAAAGCGACAGTAATCGATGACCTGCAATCGAAATCGAAACCTAGGCTCCTGAAACTGGCAGGTAGGCTCTGGGTCCTGGTACCTAGTGTCGCCATGGCACTGTGAAAAATGGCCCATCCGCGCATGCTCAGTTGAGTAAAAAAGTTGTTCGCCAAGCCCAATGTGGGCCCTGTCCCCAAAATCTGATTTCTACTCCAAAATCGTTCATTTTCACTATCGGTTCGATCCCTTCGATTCAGTTTGTCATATCGATACGAGATGTCTCTTCGTCTTCTGATTTGTTTTTGTTGTCTCGTGAATTACATTCGCTTTCTCTGTTGAGTCAGTTGTCAGTTTTCAATTTTTTGCGTCAAATTGTGTGCGTTTTGCGTTCGGTCCGGTTCTGATGACAGATTTGTATTCGTGGTACATATGTGCATTTTTTCCTGTTTGCTGTTTGGGGTCTTGTGGATTGATCGGCGTCCTAACACACAGATAACTATACCTAGCTTCAAGTCAGTAGCTTCTCCATTCAAGTAGGTACAGGCCGACGGGTCACTGTTTTGTTATATTTTAGTTTACTATATTTTTATAACACATGAATTCGGTGGCTAATTTGCAGTAGAAATTGTGGCCGTTTTCTTACGACGATAGAGTGTTGATTAGAAGAGATAAGTTTTGCTGAATATCACTCAATCAGTAAATAAGGGAATGGTGTTGTTGCCTTGGGGTATTTTGTAGACAAATTTGTTGGTTTTGTGTTCTGGTTTGGTGCCCCACCGTTTTCAGAGCCCACGCACCGCTACTGCTTACAACGAAAGTTGAGCTCGCTTCTCTCTGGACTCGTGTAATAAAACGAAGTTGGGCCCTTCGGGGGTGGAGTGCTCGCTTCTCTCTGGACTCGTGTAATAAAACCTTCTTGGACAACAATTAGTAGCAGTAGATTTGAACGACTGAAAAGATCTACAGGTAAACGACCACACGACCCCTCACTCAATGATTATTAAAATTAAAATTAAAATCGCACGACTTTTGTCCTTGGATCCACCTTCCCCACGGCAAGCCAACTATAGCAGAAAACCCGCGACAGTACCAACATGGTGATAATTCCCCAGTCGCTCACCTCGTGTAGCGACAGGGCGGAATCTTCCTTCCTGAGACGTCCTTCCACCGACGGCCGGTGGAGTACTTATCTGTGCCGTTCGTTTCCTAACACCAACCTCGGACTGGTTATGTTGTGGCCCCTCGCCGAGTCCATTGCCAAACCCTTTTCAAGCCAAGGGTTCCGATTGGGTAAGAAACAAACCAGAAACTGACTCCGAGCAAGCTCAGGACCTGTCGGTGTCAGACGTCGGATTACACATGAAACTGGAGCTCTAACCCCTCCCCCCACCACAACTCACCTTATTGTACCAACACTCACTCTCCTTGCTTCATTTTATCCCTGTCTTACTCATTTCCAGCCCCCTCATCGTTAAACTGGTCCTTACCTTACAGGCCTACGCTGCAAAACTATTGCAGAAGACACTGATTCACGCCAAGTTTCAATGCAAGCGCGAACACACCGCGACCTTTTCCCTCGGATGAAAGTGAAAATAAAATTCTCAAGGACCTCAGTGTCGTCTGTTAACAGGATAGGTAACGAAACCAATTTATGTGAATGTGAACCTATCTATCTACTGAAGCGTGTTATTACCATCGTTAAACTTGCAATGCTAGAGAAGAACGCGGCGTTGCTCAACGGTTTTATTCCGTAGGCCGTAAAAATAATACTAACACCCTCGTCTTACATTGTTTTCGGGCTGTTGCGAATTGATATTAAAACTGCCTTCAACGAACGAAGTTTGATACTAAGCTAACTAACTAAGCTTAGAAATTTGATACAAACTATAAATCAAAAACGGTTACATCACTGGTTGAAGCAGCTAAAGAAAAATAATTTGGAGGCAGTATCGACTTGGGTTATATTTTGACTGATCAACCGACGAAGCTATTGCAATGGATCCAACATTTTATTATAACAGATTTTGGTGTGAGTGAAAATGTGAGCAAGTAAATCCACTGGGGTTTAGGGATATTGATCAGTTTTTTGGAACATGAGTGTTAAGCAGGGTTCACATGGAGTGCGGAAACGCGTAATGCGAACTGCGTAAAGCAACCTGATTGGCTGTCGGCTGCTGGTAAAGAGGACAATTTACCAACAGCCAATAAGGTCGCTTTACGCAGTCCGCATCACGCGTTTCCGCACTCCATGTGCTGCTAGCTCAGCAGCAGCTGATGGTGATGAGTGAATCAGTGAGCTTTGTTACTGAAGTGCAACGTATAAGTACCTACCGTACAATTTGGAGGCAGCACAAGGCGAACGACTTGATTCTAGTTGTTTTATAGCTAAATTGATTAAAATTGTACGGCAAAAACCAAAGTTATAACCTTGAAAATCCTTACAAACATATTACTACGTTTGTAAAGCATCAATATTTCAATGTAAAACTTGTCGAAACAATCTGAAATGTGGAGGCAGACAGAGGCTGGTCTGGTGCTTTTGCCAGTGCAGTCGGCTCTACTTTGGTGGCAGACTTTCTTTTAGTGGTACTTTCAGTGATAATAATTCAGCTTAATGTTTCTTTGGTTCGATGTGGATATGATCCAAGCTCGGCGAAGGCGCGACCGTGAACTCCTACAATATACTGTTTAACTTTCGCTTGTCAAGTCGAACACGAGAATGGAATGGCAAAATAAGTATATAGATAGTGACAAAGGGCGATTTTTCAAAGATATAAATCCACGAATTCGTAGCAACCCGCGGTCTGCAAATGTTGAGCCCACCGAGAAATTTATTCGAGTTTTATGCAGAATGAGGAGCAACCATGCGGTATGCCCGCCTTACTTGGCAAGAGTGAGAAATGGAAATGAAGGGTTCGATGACTTGCCCCCACTGTGGCGGAGATGGTGGAGTAGAGCATATTGCGATGGAGTGCGACAACTATAGGATATCCAGGAACCAAATTATTGATGAACTATATAAGGTCATGCCGTGTACTCCAAGAAAATGTTGGTGTTTTTAAACTTTTGTTTATGTTTATACAGGATAACGGCATAAAAATTTAATTTAAAATGGAAAGATATGGAAAGTTTTATTCCATTTTGTAAATTGTAGTATTTATATGTAAGATTATTTTGTTTATTTTCTGGCTGTATGAATTTTGCAATGTCAATAATTAAAAAAAAAAAAAATTCGCTTCAATTAAGCAGATACCGAAAATGGGCCCGCATAAAAATGTTTGGTACCATGGAATCTCAGGAAACGGCGATGGTTGATGAGGTGACATAATAATCTCATGCAAATTTTGGTGGTATGAGTATTGATTGGTGTTGTTGGTGTTACCTGTGGAGTATAGGTGAGGCGCCTATTTCATAGTATTGGGGAACAGAGAATCTGACCCGACGAGAGGTTTTGACACAAGTAAAGGCCAAAAGCGGACGGAGCGGCCTCTCTCTCAAGTGGGACAAGGACTTGGCCTCTAAAAAAGCATTGTCTCTCCTTTACGCAAAGATTTCAAGGGCCGTTTTCCATGTTTATTCCCTCCCCACCCAATCTACTCCGTTCCTTCCCAATTGCATCCACCTTCTGGAGCAGTATCGTAATCCTTCGCCCGACCTACATCATTATTTGGACTGAGTTGAATTCGCAATATCCACAGACTAAGATCGGAAGTAACTGTACTATGAGATATGGAAAGACAAGGTGTTACAAGACAAGGTGGGTAAGAATTTAAACTGTAGTAGTAGTTATTGTGCAATGAAATCAACCCATATTATATTGATGAATCCCAAAATACAAAATATTTGAAATAAATCCTCGTTATCTACCGATACTTCACCGCGGTGAAATGAATTACAAATAAATACCATTAGAAAAAAACCCACTATTTCAGGAAATGTCAAGAGAAATTCAGACATTAATTTAAGGCCACCGCTGCAGGGGCTCAATTAAATTAATTTGGACCATCAACGGACCAGGCCACTAAATTCAGCTCATTTTGAACAGAACCAATCAATAATTTCCCAGTATGGAGTATTCTAAGGAGTAATGAACTAAAAACTCTGACTTGAAATCGTATAGATTGGTAGTCGTCGTCCAAACAGGAAAATTTTTACAGCACCTGCAAATGTTCTGGTGTCATAGTTAGCTATTTACTTCCGATTTTCTAACTAGACATAACTTCTAGGTGTACATATATATAAATATATATATATTTTTTAAATAATCCTCGTGGGCTAATAAAAGTTTTTCTTACTGTAAAACCGTTTTAAATAAAACTGAATAATCGCGGAGAGCTTTCACGGGCTGGCCTTGTGCTCGGCTGTGTTGAATCAAGCTTGCTTTCAAAACCACGGCGAAGAATTGCACGTCGTCGCTGTATGAAATCATCGACCCTGGCATTAGTGTTTCTTGCATTTTTGAGGTCATTAACGATGTGTACTATTCAGATAGCAGCATTTCGGAATGATTTTATGTCAAAGCGCTGCTAAAAGTTGAATTATTCAGTCGCATAACTGAACCGCAGATGATAATTGGAGAAGAATGTACAGCGAACTAATGGGATTACTTATTGCATGTAACATAAAAACAATCGTTGTGAGTAGGAACGTGGAAGTATTGATATGAGGAATTTCTTGTTGCGAGGAAAAAGCCGAAGTGAACAGCAGAACCGTTGAAGGAGCTGACTAACCCCTCACCAACAGACGACGCCCAGGAAAAACGGGTTAATTATCAGCAGATTGTGAAATCGAGGGTCGTTGTCCGGCAGATAGGACGGACATCACTACTCGATGGGGAAGGAAGGAATCGTCCCAGAAGTGAATGTCTACTGGGTGACAGTAGTAAGGGGGGGGGGGGGGGGGAGAGGGGGGCGCCAGTAGGCGACAGCAAACTATATTTAGGACGAAATGTGCCAGAGGGTGACGTAAGACCTTTCTCTTTCTACACCGGTGCATCGATCGTTCCGTTTCGCAATAGCCCGAACGACACAAAATATGACTCGAACCTAAATACCTGGGAATAGCTGAGAAGCCGACATTTTTGCTGAACGACCTGAAGAACTAAAAATAGACATGTAGAATCAACAGGCACGGAAAAGCAATGTACATCCAAACAAATCGACAATACTACATACTCAAATTCCAACACTGCAAACAGTATGGACCACTAGACGTCAATATATCCAGTCAGTTGCAATGGTATTGCACTCATCATATAGCAATCACTGAAAATTTGAAAATTGACAAAACACCGATCAATTCAAGCTGATATATAAAAAATACAACTAAGCTGACCGGCGTCCTCAATTCAGGTGACTAGGGTGAGGATAACAATATTAACAATACGAACTGTTCATAGGCCACTATTCAAAAATGGTTAACCTCCATGTATACTGTCAGCAAGAAGTATAATGTTAGCCCAGCAAAGCGTTGAAAACTAGGTTTTAGCTTCTCAAGATAAATAATTACCAAAATGACAATAAGTTAGAAAACATGTTAGAATTTCGTTGTCCGTGCCATATTTGAATGAAAACGAATCAATGCCAAATGAGATGAATGTAAATAATCAAAAAACGTTGCAAATTATTACACAACGGTTTATTGTTTACCTGTATAGATGCTCCTTCTGCGTAGATCACTGTTTTCTGTGGTCAGTACCATCGAGGATAGCCCTAAATCGAGTACTGGAGCCGGCCCGGGAATTAAAGTTTCATACAAATGCGCGGGATTCAATAATTCAGTCATTAATCGTTCATAATTTTTTGTAATTATTCACGAAGCATAAGGTGTGTAATAATTTACCTGTACAGATGCTCCTTCTGCGTAGATAGTATAATAAACCGTTGTGTAATAATTTACCGTTGCGTAGTAATTTACACAATAATAAACAGTTGTGTAATAATTTACAAACAATAACCGTTTTGTAACAATTTACCTGTATAGATGCCCTAAATCGAGTATTGAGCCAGCCCGGGAATTACACTTCATAATATTGTTGTTATTCATGAAACATAACGTTTGTTCAAGTCACAAAAGTACCTATCAAAAAACTCCAAAAGAGAATTTTTCAAATGAAACAATATCACAGAACAACCAACTCGATTTCATACTCCGTGAATATAATCAGGTCCCTAGCAATGATTACCTCGGGCAAATTCCCAACTGTTGCCGCGTCCCTAGCAATTATATCAGGGCTGAATGTATACAATTTCATTCACCCTCCTGTTGAAGAAGCCTGTAGGTGCACTTTTGGGCCTTACTGCGAACGAACGGCTGGACGTACAATGCTCCGGGTGGTCTCAAAAAACTCCAAAATTCATGAACTATTTGGAAGCGTAAAAAAATCGAGGTAACGGCGTCCTGGACAATTCAACCCCTACTTTTAACCCCTTAGGGATGACTGACATTAACGACGAGCTTCGAGGACCAACTAGACCCTAAATTGGGCCTATAGATCGAATTTCGTCAATTTCGGCTCATGGTAACTAAGAAAAGTGTGAAGTACGGCGTACGTACCGAAATTTTTTTATTGCATTTTCGGATTCTACGTACCTTGAAACGGAAACCATCAAATTTTGAGGGGGGTTAAATTTTTTTTTAATGTTCGATTTCAAAGGTTCATTATTGAAAATAATAAACAAAAAGGAGGTAGCAGTTTAATTGTGTTTGTTTTTGGACGAAACCTCCTGATTTATAGGTGTAAAAGATAAGTTGGCGTGTCGTATCCGAGTGGCACATTACACTGTCGCTATGTTGCAAAGCTGAACTTGAGAGAAAATTGGATTACATGGCGTCTACGAGGGAAGGCGTTTGTAAAATTAAAAGTGACGGAAAGGTGCGGAGGCGGGCGGGAAGGATTGGCCTTGGGTAATGTTAATAGATTTTTAGGTAAGGATGAGTTTCATCACGTGGAGCGGAGGGAACCTTCGGCCGAGCTGGCGGTCCGTTGCAACAGAGCCGGCAAGCTCTGGGCAAACTCTGCGTTGCCACAGGCCGACTCGGGGTAGGAAATGCCGGCTGGTGGTTCGATCAACCTGGTGAATCAATCAATTCTAGTGCTTTAATGCTGGTCTCGATGGAATGGCACGTGTAGAGCGGTAGAAATGGACAAACACGGTTTGATGAGGATACAGAACGCACGATATCCATAGTACTGAGAACACAACGCAACATCTTCGCATTCAGAGTGGTAAGCTGATGCTTGGGAAACGGCACGAATTGGATCATCACCTGACACGTCAGCAAGGCGCAGCGGTCGTTACAAAACACATTTTGATGCGAAAAAACATGAATGAAAATATTGAAAAGAACAGCCCCGTTTCAAGATATCATTCCATCTGCAATATAAATACGGGACCATTATATCGATTTGTGGTAACAGCAGTTCCGATTATGCACACTGAGTCAAAATTGCGCATCCACTTATTACTGGGTCCTCCAGATAAAAAGCGGCTCTAGTCGACATATGGTGCAACTAACTGTATTCCTAGATGAGTAGACGACTAATCACGTGCGTCATCAGAGGAAGCTCACTTACTCATTTCATTGAATGAAAAAGAAATTAAAATTAAAAAACGCTGCAAATTATAACACAACGGTTTATTTATTATTTACCTGTATAGATGCCCCTCAGCTCCCCCCAGGAAAGCCCTAATTGGAGTACTGGAGCTGGCCCGGGAATTAAAGTTTCATACAAATGCGCGTGATTCAAAAATTCAGTCAATAATTATTTGTTATTCATGAAGCGTAAGGTAAATAATAAATCGTTGTGTAATAATTTACCTGTATAGATGCCCCTTCTGCGTCGATATTATAATAAACCGTTGTGTAATAATTTACCGTTGTGTGATAATTTACCGTTGTGCAAAAGTACCTATCCAACAAATAATCCAAAAGATCCATCATTTTTCAAATGAAATAATATCACAGAACAACTAACTCGACTTAATACAGCCATCTGTGATTATAATCAGGTGCTCCCTAGTGATGATGTCTGGGCCGGATTTATACCGTTTGACTCACTGTCATGTTGACGAAGCTTTTCGGTGCAAACGAAAGGCTGGTCCTACAATGCTCCGGGTGGTCTCACAAAATTCTTTAGTTCAAGATCAATTTAAAAACGTAAAAAACCATACCCTTCTATTGGAAGTTTTCGAGCTACGGCTTTCTGCAAATTTCAACCCCTAATTTTCACCCCTTATCCTGAATGTAACGCTTCGGGGACCAACTGGACCCAAACGGGACCTACAAACCAAATTTCATCAATTTGGTTTATGTTAACTAAGAAAAGTACGGCGGACAGATAGAAATTTTTTATTGCATTTTCAGATTCTATATACCTTGAAACGTAAACCATCAAATTTTGAGGGGGGTTAAAATTTTTTTTTCATACTCGATTCTGAAGGTTTATTATTGAAAATAATCACCAAAATGACAATTGCGCGAGTAGGTAGTGAAAAGTTTCTAAATGATGCTTTTAATGATCAGTAACACGAAGTTGAATCGCCTTCCTGCTTCATCACCTGACACACAGTATGTGGGTATGTCTAATCATAGAGCAGGTGGGTACGTGTCTAACAGATTTTGCTGTTAATATCGAGAGAACTGAAACTATTTCATCAAAGCAAAGCCGGAATCGTGGGTGGAAAATGGGGTTAGTGTGTCTAGTACGACTACGAAATCCGCTCGACGAAAATGAAACACGTGTAAATTTAGCTGCGTTAAAAAGGACGTCCGCATTTCGACGTGCGAGCTACCAGATGAAGGCAGATAGGTCACAATGGCGGCCTGCAATGAGGCAACGTCCAACAGCTATTTTAACTCGTATACTGAAGTATAACATGTAATATTATTATACCTCTATAATATTATCATAGGTATTGCCTGCGCGTATCCTGTGAAATCACAGGATCTCATTTCCAATTATGTACTCTGAAATGAATGAATAATTAATCTTCTATCAGAAAAGGCGGCTGTTCTTGAAGTTATAGTCTCAGATAGAAACGTTCTTTGACCGTTCATCTCAGCTTTAGGTATAATTTGTATAAGGCCAGTCGAATGATTGGAGAAATTCGTTTTATCGAATTTTCGAGAGTGGAGTCAAATCTGGTGGACATCGGTGATGCACGCTGGTAGTGGTTAAAATCGGTGAACAAAATCCTACAAAATCAAACTCTTCAAAACCAACCTACGGTACCTACGCCTAAGTTTGGGTTGTTGCATTATTCCGCAGAAAATGTTTAAAAAATTTCACAATTTCAGGTTCGTTATTGCGGAGGATTGTGATATTACTGGGAGATCGATGGTAAGGGAACGATGTGGTAACGGCCTGGGAGTCCTGTACTCAGCCTCGTACGTCTTGCTCCATCAGACGCGACCGTTTGCCCTTCTGGTTCGTTTCGTGATCTGATCCGCAGCCTCTCGACTGTTTTGACAAAATTCCGTTTCTCGAAATCCTTACTCCACCTTTCGAAGACCATCGTCGCTTGGTAACGTGTTGCCAGCAAGGATTGTAAATACTACGTCAGACGACTAATAAGTACTTCCTACCACATGAACTACACGCCACAGACCATCCGAGTCTGAACGATCGAGTCTTGTAACGGTGCGGCTGTTCTCGATACAGTTTTTCTTCCGGTGGAGATGGGATAGGTGAGCGGAAGCCTAATCGATATCCCTTCTTAACCGGTGATAATCTCGCTGGTCTAGGACTCTCGAGGGTCCACCCCCACTGTTACACTCTGTCACAGTCTGTAGCGCAAGACGATCCAATTTCTATAGAATTATTTAAGACTGAATTTGTATCCCGGAACAGTCTCAAAAGACAGTACTAAAGATGGGAGGAATGAATGATCGAACACCGTCGGACGTGCTAAAAACAAAAAAGAAGGCAAGGAAATGAAAATACGAATAAAACGCAAAAAAGTAATCAGGCGACTCAAAAAGGTCTTTGAACTCAGACTATTCACGGAACTTGATTGCTACACAGGGAAAGTAGGTAATCCCAGTATCTCTACTTCAAGTTCTTACAGGATAACTTGATTATGTAAATGAAATGGTAAACCACAGCTTACAGATACGTACGAAAAGAGCAACTGGTGAATCTCATACTGTATCCCCTTAAACTCCTATTACATGGAAAATTCCATCAGTGTAGGTACCCATAAATATGGAGCAAGGCATACTGCTCCTTGTCAGAGGAAGTAAGTATGAAGAATAGGTAGAGTTTCAACAATATCTACAACAGCAATATCTTAAAGTTTTGTTTAAGTTTATAAAGGTCAAAGGCATAAACAATAAATTCCAAATGTAAAGATATGGAAAGTTTTATTTCTATTTTGTAAATTGTAGTATTTATATGTAAGATTATTTTATTTATTTTCGTGGCGGTATGTTTTTTGCAGTGCCAATAATAATTTAAAAAAATAAAACAATGTCTACAAGTTGGATTCGATGCAAATGGCGTAGGTAATTTATCGAAAAATCACACTCATGTAAAAGGCGCGTCCACACCGGGCGGGGCGAGCCGAGCCGAACGCCCGAACCCAACAATGCTCGCCCGGTGTGAACGCATTCGCGAACGTTCGGCTCGGCTCGCGGCCGTTCAAAGGGTGCTCGCCGTTCGTGATCGCCTGGTGTGGACGCAAGTGGGAACGGACATAAAGATTAAGACTCAGTTTTCTCAGTGTGTAATGAAACAATTCACGATTTTGGAAGTTTTGAAGATTGCTCAACCCCATTTATCATTCAAGGTGATTACTTTTACTTATACAGGTATCAACTGATAGGTACTGCGTCTGTCATCCAGCATGACTTACGAGCGAATTACGACGATAGTCGAACCACTCTCCATAATTTACAGCGTTTTGTTGTATACAATTATCAGTGATTTTGTACGAAAAAGCCAAATTTGAACACTTTTCGGCTCAATAATTTTTTTAGCCCTTCAACTTTTTCTTGTCTAATTAATGATTTCAAAGGAATACACGTGATTTTTAAGCACTTTGAAACAATTTTTGCCAAAAAAAAAGAGTCCAACATTCCAAATAAATGCTCCAGTATGATCTAAATAAACGGATTTACTCAAGGAAAAGCCGGACAACCCCTTTGCTAAAACTTGTAAACCCATTCAATAGCTTAACCAACAACCCTTCCGTCAATAAAATAAACTACGCCGCCGCCACGGCCGTTTTTGAAAAGACAGGAGCCATCGTTTAAACAGGACGTCCTCGGGAACACTGGCGAACAAGACTGCTCCTCCCGTCTGGAGAGGCAGACGAACAAGTGTTCGCGAGCGTTCGCGAATGCTGGCGAACCCCGTTCGTCGGTGCTCGGTTGGTGTGAACGCGCCTCAACGATACCTAGTTTTTGAGCCAACGAAGATTGCGGAAGTCTACGTACGAAGAACAGTTGTTGCTACGAAGGGCGAGTGGGCCGGCTCGGCCGGGTCCGTCCTGTAAGCCACCATAGGAGGAGCCCTTGACAGACGTATGTGTAACACTTCCCGTTGCCTCATCTCGCGCTAGTCCGTGTCGCAACGCAGCCAGCCCTCCACAACCGACGCCCTGCCATTCAAATCCTACGCAAGCATTAGCGCCCTTGAACAGCCTCAACCGATAAACCCCCCTCTCCCCAATGTCATAATCATAACGTATTATCACAAACGCTCGGCTTACAATCTGTTCGGGCTCTTTCAAGAATAAACCACACCGTTCAAGGGGTGAGGAGGGGGGAGGAGAGGACATAAGTCATGAAATACGATCCAATGGATGGATCCATGGATTTGGGCCGTTTTTGAAACTATTACATCCTCGAATACCTAAAAGCTTTTCTGCTCTCAAAAGTGGTTCGCGATAACTTTTTTAAAAAAACCTGTGCATGAACAACCCAAAATGTAGATTAATACCAGTATTTTGCTAATAAAAGGTAGGTAAATTTTCAACGATTCTCTATTCATGAATTGGCCATTTTTCAAATTACGAAAATTAATTGGGCAACAATAACTAGGTACCAAAAACCATGTTTACAACGGAATATGGACCCTCAAACACTGCAGCAGTTGAGGTGCTATAAGAAGTAGGTAGCAACAGGAGGTATGCTCCAGTCCACCAGAACTACTTTCAAAAAGTTTCAAACTCAGAACCTAAGTTTTTCTGAAGGGAGGCATCCCCTCCCTTCAGTTCGTGAACACATCGGCTGGGACATCTTGGAAACGCGTCACACAGCTGCGATGAAGGGCCGAAAAATAGCTGTGTAGGTACAACAGAGACTGAAGATCAGTTTAACGCCAAGGTTGGAAATGAGATTTTGGGAAGGTTCCACCAGGGTTATCTTCAGTTCTGAAGGAAAACCTCCATCCATCCCCTATCGGGTGCGAAAGTTACGAAACTCAGGTTCCCGAGTAGCGGTGCGTGGGGTCTGAAAACGGTGGGGCACCACACAAGAACACAAAACCAACAGATAAGTATACAAAATACCCCAAGGCAACAAAAACCTTCCCTTATTTACTGATATTACTGATATTCCCTTACTTACTGATAGCAGTGATATTCAGCAAAGCTTATCTCTTTTAATCAACACTCTATCGTCGTACGAAAACTTCGACAATTTCTACTGCAAATTAGCCACCGAATTCACGTGTTACAAAAATATAGTGAACTAAAATACACAAAACAACGACCCGTCGGCTGGTACCTATTTGAATCTTGAATGGAGAAGCTATTGACTAGAAGGTAGATAGTTATCTGTGTGTTGACGCCGATAAATCCACAAACCACAAACAGCAAACAGGACAAAACGCACGTAGGTACCACAAATACAAATCTGTCATCGGAACCGGAATGAACGCAAAACGCGTAAAATTTGACGCAAAAAAATTGAAAACTCACAGAGACAGCGAATGTGATTCAGAGAAAAACAAATCAGAAGAAGAAGCACCTCGTATCGAGATGACAAATTGAATCAAAGGGATCGAATCGATTGTGAGATGAACGATTTTGGGATTGAAATCAGATTCTGGGACAGTGGCAAAAAGTGGGCGTGGCAACCTCAATTTTTACTCGACTGAGCTTGCGCGGACGGGCCACTTTTTTCGGATGCCAAGGCGACACTAGGTCCCAGGACCTGCCAGTTTCAGGAGCCTAGGTTTCGATTTTGATTACACGACATCGATTACTGTCGCTTTATTCTGATAACATGCTCCGTCTACAGGGAGCCAACATGACGGAAACACATATTGAATATCCATAGCCAGAGAACTCTGTCGAGTCGCTGCTGAACTTTCTGAAAAATGATAGGCACAGTTTACGGAGGGAAATTCAAATGCCAACTAAACACATGGTTGGAGTTTTTTTTTTTTTACTCTTAGTGTTTCTGGGTGCCGGGGCAGTGGCCCAAGTGGCCTTATGGATGCAACGCCCCTGGTTGGAACACTATCGATAAAACTGTAACAGTCAGTGAACAGTTTCAACACTTGATGTGGTTGGAACACGTTTTCTTCTGCGGAACTCATTACAAAACTCGCGTCGGCTGGAACATAACTGACAGATAACATGCCATGAACTCCTTGCTCTTCGTATTCCCGTTCTCGGCTAAATCTGACACTGCATATCTGCAAGATTGAGATGGACAATTTACTAACTAAGATGACCCAAATACTGGTAACCTGCTAATACTCGTAGATGACATTCGTATCAACGATTTCCAACAGAAGACCCCCCCTCCCCCCCACAAGGTATCTAAACGTCAGTTTTGATGGTATCGCACGTCTACAGAAGACGCTGGGGAGGGCTGATGGATTGTGCAAGACCGAGGTGCGGCAGCGGGCGAGCGAAGTTTTGGAAAGAAACGCGAGGTCACGTGGCCTTGCCGGGCATCGACCTTGGACGCCTGAACCTCGCTGTGGGTCGTCCGCTTACCGCCTAAACGGACCAACAACAAAAAATTATCCTTTGGCTAGAAAACCATTCTTTTGCCTGTGAACAATGACATTTCTTTCGATTTCAACGTTGTAATCTGACAGACCAACGCCGAAAATGTCACTTACCGACTGAAGACCAAAAATCACCTGGCAGATACTTGGACAGGTGTTCGGAGCGGGTTCAGTGATATACACGAACAATAATTTTGTTGCCCCGTCCACAATAAACAACCAGAACAATGGGGTGATGAGAAATATCAAACAGGCGCGCGACCTCACTTTTCAGAAGCTGTTTTTCAGCAGAAAACAGGGTCATTCACCCGGAGCTATCAGCCAGCCCACGGTCCGAATCATCGTGAGCATGCAATTCATCGACAGTTCAAAATATGCAGGGTTTTTTTTTTGTGTAGAGTCGCTGTGACGGCGTCTGCCTGCTCAATTGGCAACAGTCAAGTAACGAGACTGGCAACATGAAATTAAAAAAAGGAGGTGGGGGGGAGGGGGGTCGAAGATGGGCAGTTTTCGAAATCCAATAATAATGAGTCAAATTTGAGGTTTTGTGGGTCAAAAATGTCTAAAAATTGCAAAACATTGCCAAAAATATAATAGGATGGTAATTAAAAATATTGCTATAATGTCCATGCTGCATGACTGGAACATTAATTTATTGTTTTTAATTTTTGTATCTAGGATATAATAAAACAATTTTTTCTTTCTTTCTTACTAGTGGCGTTGCCAGATGACATCACGCAAGTTACGAATGCGCTAACGCGAAGTTCAAGCTATCAGGAATTTCCGAAGGTCCTACATTTTTGGTTTATTTGGTTTAAAAAAAAAACATACCTATATAATTTTCCTCCCACGTCTGTTGTCTAACAATTTAATGGTCACGGCATTGGTAATATTCGATTATTACTACTTTCACATGCTCCTTCTCTTGGGCCATAATACATATTTATGTTTACAGTGAAATTTATCAAGTACTAACAGGTAGGGACGTTGCGATACTATCGATACCAGGAGGTATCGATCACGGTACCGAACCATGCGATATTTTATCGGTATCGACCTGCGGTATCTTATTTTCGAAGACTCATTTTTACGTTAAAAAAATCACTTTTTCGTATTTATGAACATTTTAAATCACTATTTCAATTGTTGTTATCAGTAGCAACCATGTGACTACCTACTGCGACAGATTACTCCTACTCCTTTATTAAGCTTTGTATCAAAAAGCTGTGATTATTTTCACCTAAATAATTTCTTGCAAGGTGTCTTGAACATCGTTAGGTCTTCAGGTTAAATCTTAGAGCCTAGTAAAAAAAATCTTGAGGTTAGGCTAGCGTTTTTGTTACTTTGCTAATTATAGTAATTACCAGTGTGGTATTTAATTTAATAAATTGCTGTTAAACATAAATGAATACAAGCATATTTCATAAAGATTCTAAACGAAATTGCGTTGCGCTTAGCCTAAAACTTTTCGACACTGTACTCATTTGATACTTATGGTATCGATACTTTCAGTCCGATATTACATCGATACCACAGTTCCGATACGGTATCGATACGAGGTATCGCAACGTCCCTACTAACAGGGGATCTTTCATAGAATTATCAAGTGGTTTACGATTGGGCTTGCACAGTGCACCGCACTGCGGGAACACGATGTACAAAGACGCGAGTTGTCGCAACAACTGCGTGGCTTCGGTAACCAGAAAGGGCTGTTGGGTCATCCGGCGAGCGGACCTTGAACCCCGTCAAGAGCGATGTGCACATCTCAAGAACCCGCCTTCCTGGTGTAGAGAAGACCCGAGATGAGAGACAGCCGTTGGCCAACTCCGAGTCGTAATACGGGGTTGCTCAACGCGAACCGTTTTATAGGCGTGAAATTTCTTCCAAACAATGAGCGCACCAGTAACGTACATATTTTTTTTAATGGGTTTCACGAGCCTGAGCGCTGTTGACTGCTGAGAAATGGAGTCGTTCGATCTTCCAACGACTTCCAACCGGTGGCGCAACGCGTGGATCGTAAAATCGATGCCAATGTATTCCAAGTCGAATCTATTAAAGACAAAACCAGATCCTGAACGTCATTATGTAGTACGCCTAGAAGAGCTGTTTTCAACAACAGAAAATTCATGATTCGCTCATTTCATTTTGCAGAAATAACACAATGTCTTCAGTACAACCTATTCGAGTCACAAATGGATCTGCCAAAATATTCACAGTTAATGATCACGTTCTCTTAATAAATTGAGGGTTATTAATAAGCATTACTTATGTTCAGGGGCGACAGGCTCAGAGCGTTAGGTATGTTCAGGGAGGAGTAAATGGTACAAGCATGCTGAGTAGATAATAAACTCGAGTGAGTACAACAGTTGAAGTGCTCGTGGCTAACTCGACGCAAGAATTTATTTATATAACGTTACTGGTAGTTATATACGAACTTCCAAAACTCATGTTTTGCTAACGACGAATGCCAAGCTGACTTCTACATGTTTGGTAACAACAACAACAACCTGACAAATCAGTAATGTTGTTGTAATCAGTTTATAGTGGGAGCGGATGATGAGTTTCGATCGGGCTGCCGAGCTTCGAAGCACAACTAGGACCCAAATGTGTTCCCAAACTGTGTGCGGAAGAACGACGACCAAAATTTAACGTAAATTTAAGGCTGAACATCTGGTAGAACCTCAATTTTCTATTCTTAGGTCAAAATCGACTTCATATTCGGTCTCCTCGTCCTAAAAAACGATACCTCACAATCTCATGTTACTAGAACACCAAAAAAACCCCTATTTTTACACCCATAACACCCTTGGGTATACTCCGATGGGGTTGCAAGGTTTCGGCCCATAACAAGGACCCAAATGGAGCCTGTGTGCGAAAGAAAGAATTTTTTAGACCGAAAATGAAGGTAGATAGATACGGATGATACGACGTACGGCATAACGACACTGCTTTTGGAATCTACGCACCTTGAAACGTAAGAGAAAACAAATTTTGAGGGGGTGTTCAAAAATTTTCTTGCTGAGCAAATAGGTACATAGGTGATGAACCAAAGGGGAGAAGCTGCATTAATATTTCTTCCAAAACCCCGTAAAACTCGTGTTTCGGTTTAACACCGTTCCTAAATACTGCAAGATTTGGGCGAAATGCAGCACAGGTACATGCAGAAATGGCTGTTATGTTTCCAGTAAAATTATCATGCAGTAAAAAATTAGCTTCGCCTCAGCCGAAACGCCATCTGCATTTCAGCATGGGTGCCGCCAAAGAAAATTATGTTGAACTCACCTTTGGGGGTTGGAAAAGACGAATTTGCGGAGTTTGAGATCCCTGAGGACGACGCCCTGCTTGTGGCACTCTTTGACGGTCTCGGCCACTTGCCTGAAGAGGCGTTTCGCCTCAGCTTCCCGCAGCCGTTTCCGCAGTCTCACGTACGTGTGGAGATCGCCGAAGGACTCGGGAAAAACGAGGTACATGAACTCCTTACCGAGGACGACTTCGTGAAGGGAGTTGATTCGGGGGTGGCCGTCGAGGCGGAAGTGCGCGGAGACCAGCCCCGTGCAGTCCCTTCCAACTACCTGCGAATTGAAAAACCTGCGTCAGACTGAATACCAATTTTATTATGCACATGAAGCACTTCATTAGCTCATCTCTAGCATCTGTCAAATATTTAAAAAATAAATGACAAGCCAAATGTGAGTACAGAAGTAGGTATATACCTAGTTGAGTTATTCATGGTGGAGGCTACGTGGATTTTTTACAACTGGTTGGCTGGGAACTACTGGTTGGCAAACAACACACAGTAATGAGACAGACATTTCTACCATCTCATATTCTGTATGGTATTCTGTACACAAACAGCGTAGTATGAACATATGAGATCAAGCGTATTATGGAAGATTCGTTGAGCTTATACTGTAGTAACGATTGGAAACTTGGGCTTGATTCAAAAGAAAGAAAAATGCGTATGATCACCACAAAGTGACTTGGGAGAGACTTGGAAGAAGTGGCATGCTTAAGTCAACATAGGTAGTTGAGATCATCATATTAATTTTGGAGGATTCAAATACATTTGGATAACACTATGCTTTAACAACTAAGAGGCAGAACCAGTAGCGTGGGCTGTGAAAATGGTGGGGCACCAAACCAGAACACAAAATCAAAAGATTTGTCTACAAAATACCCCAAGGCCCCATATTTACTGATCTAGTGATATTCAAGCAAAGCTTATCTCTTTTAATCAACTCTCTATCGTCTTACGAAAACGTCCACAATTTCTACTGCAAATTAGCCACCGAATTCATGTGTTATAAAAATATATTAAACTAAAATATAACAAAACAATGACCCATCGGCCGGTACCTAATTGAATGGAGAAGCTATTGACTTGAAGCTAGGTAGTTATCTGTGTGTTAGGACTACAGCAAACAGGACAAAATGCACGCATGAACCACGAATACGAATCTGTCATCAGAACCGGAACGAACGCAAAATGCACACAATTTGACGCAAAAAATTAAAAACTGACGACTCAACAGAGAAAGCGAATATAAATAATTCACGAGACAACAAAAAAAATCAGAAGACGAAGAAGCATCTCTTATTGAGATGACAAATTGAATCGAAGGGATCGAATCGATTGTGAAAATGAACGATTTTGGATTAGAAATCAGATTTTGGGGACAGGGCCCAAAGTGGGCGTGGCGAACAACATTTTTACTAGACTGAGCATGCGCGGATGGGCCACTTTTCTCAGTTGCCATGGCGACACTAGGTCCCAGGACCCAGAACCTACCTGCCAGTTTCAGGGGCCTAGGTCGATTTCGATTGCAGAACATCGATTGCTGTCGCTTTATTCCGATAACATACTTGGTCTATGGATCCCACCATGGATGCTCTACTAGAATATTGAATATCCATAGAACCATACTAGGTAACTAAAAATGTCGTTGATATGCGAATGGCATAATTTCGTTGTAATGCAAAAGGTGTGCGATACACAACGAGTCACCCTGTAGCTCTACACTGATACGGCTCGGAGAGTATTGGTTAGCTGCATATGTAGGGCATGTGCATGTGCACGGGCGGAGGCAGAAAGTGGGGTATGCCACGTGTTTTGGCTCGGAGCTTGAGAAGGCTGCGTGATTGAAGCGCCAGTCGACGACACGTGTCGATTTCGTAACCCGCGAGTCTTCGCGCCAACGCCGATCAGAAGCGGTTTTTAGAGGCCAAATCTAACGGAACTTTATCAAAATAAAGTGCCGTTTCGAGGAAAGTAACAATTCCGAACGAACCAACGTAATCTGCCCAGAACATTAAATGACGTGTGTACGTGTGCTGTTTACAGTCTTATAAAATTGGAATAAGACTGTATACAGCACAGCATATCTAGCACACTGTAGCAGCATCTGAGGCGAATATGGGGGGGCTAATGGACTTCCTTTTTTTCATTTCACTTATTGGTTTAGTATTTCCAATAACAAACCTTTGGAATCGAGTATGGAAAATAAGTACTCCCCCCCCCCCCCCCACCAACCATTAAAATTTGGTGGTTTCCATTTCAAGGTACGTAGAATCCGAAAATGGAATTAAAACGCTGCAAATTACTACACCTGTATAGATCTCTCTAATGCGTAGATCAATGTTTTCTATGGTCAATACCTAGCACCCTCGAGCTCCCACAGTGCAGTACTGCAGCCGGCCCGGGATAATAAAATCCCAGTTAATAGAATGCCCAGTTAATAAATTAATAAAATAAGTTAATAAAAATGCAGGGGATTCAATAGATCGATCATCAATTATTTTTTGTTATTCATCAAGCGTAACGTTTGTTCAAGTAGCTCGCCGCAACTCGAAAACTTTCAGTACTTGGTAGTTTTTTAACGTTTTTAAATTGATCTCGAACTTGGATAATTTTTTGAGACCACCCGGCGCATTGTACGTCCAGTCGTTCATTTGCACCGAAAAGCTTCGTCAACACGATCGTGAATGACATCCAGCCCAGATATCATTGCTAGGGAACACCTAATTACAATCACCGTGGCTGTATAAAATCGATTTGGTTGTTCCGAGATATTATTTCATTTGACGAACGACGGTTGTTCTGTATTTTGTTGATAGGTAGTACTGTTTGCTTCCTCACGACAGGAAGAGTCTTGGATTCGTGACTGAGTAAAAAAAAAGTATACCCTCCAAAATGAAAACTTCCGCCACCATTTTGCGTTTCAGACATTTTTGTAACATTTTTTGTTCCGTGTTCGTCTGTCCGTCCGTCTGTTTGTGTGTCTGGGGTCAATTCCTTGTGACGCCCATAACCACCCGAAGTAATGGTCGAAATGGGCTGAAATTTGGAGGGTGGTGCGGGTTGGGTCAGATGGTCCCATATTAAAAATCATTGAATTAGTACTGAAACTCGTCTGCGCATGCGCAAACGTCAAATACTTGAAATGCCCATATATAACTACCTTAAATATCGTTGAAATGCATGCGCAACTAAATCTATTACTCCATGTGACCTGAGTATAATCATTAACCCATGCATGGATACCCCATGTCCACTGAATGAACCTAAGCAACTATTTTACAAGTTCATGTGATTCAAGTGAGGAAGCTATACTGCCCATTCGAATTGGCAGACGTTTTCTTTTGACAAAAGTTATTCTTCATGAATAACAACAAATAATTATGATAGAATTCTTGAATCCACCGCATGTTTATGAAATGTGATTGCCAGGCTGGCTCCAGTACTCGATTTAGGGCTTTCTTGTGGGAAGCAAGACGCAAGCAACAGTGACCTAGGCAGAATTGGCATCTAGGAAGGTAAATAATAAACCGTTGTGTAATAATTTGCAGCGTTTTTCAAATCGAACCTTGGAGGGAGCTTTTTATCAATACCGAGCTTTCCGTGATGGGTATCCGATGATCGATAGTGGGCGGAATAAATCGAAATACGTTCTATACCTCATGCGCAAATTTTTCAACTAATTTACGACCAAACCGAACGGGTTTTCGTAATGAGAACTGACTGACCCGCACGGGGTTAGGAGAAAATCATTAGCACTGTCATCCACAAATGCATGATATTTGTGGGATAATCGTGTGTACGCATGAAGAATGGTCAAGCCCCAGAACTTGACGAGAGGCTATCTGGCGGTACTTCCTACTGTTAAACGTCTTATGGAACAAACGCTGGCAAGTAGGTGCCTACATTAAAATATGTGGACAAAGCAGGAAAATTTATTTTCAACTCTTGTTCAACTCCACGGCCGTTCCCATGTGTCTTCATTCTGGTTTACTCGCTGATCTTATTATGAACGACTGATGCTACACAAACCTAGACAACAGAACTGTGAAGGAAAACAAGAGCGGTTAAATACAGCACCAAGAAGGCACTGACTTGATGATTTTTGACATTTCCATTTGAAAAAAAAAAGCCCCAAAACTTGACCAGAAAATCACTTGTGCCGTACACAGAGGACAGTTCACATGTCTTTACGCACTCCATATAGAAGTGCATTAACATAGAAAATTGATTTTAAAAAAACAAACAAGAAAACGGTGTGTAACAAAGCAAATCACGTTTCCCGGAACGTTTCCCAGCCCAAGGACGGTCACCTGACCCAAGCCAGGACTTGTTGTAATACACGACCGCTTCCACGTGTACACGACACGCGTGTCGCCATCATTCAGCGTCACACGCCAACATTTGCGACTGAAGACCAGATTAATATTATTATTTATTAATACAGCGTCTGTATAAATAAATCCTAACCTGAACAACTCAAGTACAGGACCCCAACCGAGGAGCCTCAAATATTTTCATATGTCAATGCCATTTCTCTATGCCAACTGCTAACAGTAGGAATTAAATTTGAACGTAGCCACGTCAAACTGAATTTCAACTGATCCATATTTTGGATAAGCGCATTGGGAAAAAATTGAAAAATGCATAGATAATAATTACAAACTATCCTTGGTCAACTTTTAGCATGTCACGGGTGGGAAATTCTACAGAAACAAATAGGAATATTTTATGAGGTTGGTTTCTTGAAGTAAGCAGTGGTAGGCAACGTTTCATGAATGAAAGTAAAGACAAGAATAAATATATTTTTCTATTCTCTGCGTGAATACGTACCTATGACTCTATCAATTGATCAAACCTGAAACCTGAAACAATCGCATCAATATATGCCAATAACTTGACTTGTTTGTCGTGGATTACTTACTGTTACTGTTTAGGTACATATTATTTTCCTTATCACACCTGAGAAGAGGTCATGAAGTTGACTGGTGGTTTCCAAAAATTGCAACCATCTTCCTAATAGAAAAAAATCTATCAACAAAAATGTGGTCAACTTCAAAACAGCCACCACTGAATTCTGCAGATACCACTTTTTCTTGGCATTCCTCGAAATATTCCTTCCATGAAACTACGAAGAAGGAAGAGATTGTGGCAAAATGATTGGATAAATCGATAGGTGAGTTCGAAACTAACGATCGAAAACATGTTGATGAGTTAATCCGATGTTTGTGAACGCCAATAAAACGCCAAATCGAGTTTGTATCGATCAGCTACGGCCACGTATTGTACTGTGGCGTAGGTATGCATTACGTAATCATCAAGGTCATAAAAACAATTTATGCACGTCGTAGAGTTCTTTAAATTGACGTTCTTTAATTTATCCAGAGGCGAGAAGTGATTTTTCTTCTTATTTTTTGTCGAAAGGTACAGGAGGCCGTGGCACTGGCCTTGAACTTACGTCGCATGCAGAACAGAAGGTTTCCAGACAAAAGCACTTGACGTCCCGTCCCTCCACGTCTTTCTCGCTCTCGAGGTCACACGGACATTGACGGTGAAACGTTGAACAAAAAATTCGACTGCATACCAGAGTTGTTTTTTTCCCTCCTTTACGTAATTAAATAAATCCACGCAGTTCCGATTAGATAAAGTTTGCTACGAGCGTAGCACAAAAGATGAATAAATTTCGAAGGGGTGGGAAACGATTTCAACCTTTCCACAACAGCAAGGGGATCTTTGGATTTTATAATGAACGAGCTGGAGCACTTCAGAGATGCAATTATGGAAATTCTAAAACGCCGGAAAGTTCGATGTCAAAGAGCTATATCTAAATCAGCAATTGGGTTCGAATCATACAAAGCGAATGCAATTCAACCAGGTGAAAATCGCAAGGCCACCTCCAAGATTTGGCAATGCGATAAACGGTAGGAGAATACTAAAATTACAGACAAAGGCTTTGGTGTTTCTGATGCCAACGTGCAAACGGGGTAGAAACAGCAATTTTCCTAACAACCAGAAGCAACAGAATTCTGGCGAACGGTGACGCAGCTTTTGGTTCGTGACCGGCTGCGATGGATGGGCAGTAACTATCTTAGTCACCGATCCGTTACCTGCAGAAACAGCAGTGAGAAGTACCCGTGACTTCTGTTTTTATTTTTGAATGGAATTAGATTCCATTATAACAATTTTGACACCAACCGCACTCTCCTACGATTAACAGTTCTTTTTATATGAGCTTTCAAAGTTTCGACAACAAATGACGTCACACTTGGCACGGGGTTACCACCCAGGTGGGAGGGGTGCAATGACGTCACTTGTTGTCAAAACTTCGAAAGCTCATAGAAAAACAACAATTAATGGTAGGAGAGCGGTTTTGGTGTCAAAATTCTTAGAGTGGAACCTACTTTTATTTAAACATACTGTAGAGTAATGCATGCATTACAGTGGAAGTCCCTAGTGGTGGTGTGTAGATTAACTGTCACTCATTGCAGATCGTCTGGATTAACCAGGCTTCTCTCCCAGTGCACAACCAAAACAATTTCTGAATCAAACTAATAAAAAACCACCCAAACCGGTTGAGAATACGTGAAGCGGAAACAAGATTTGCAGAAAATCCGGCGTTTTCTCCCCTCTCCCTGCCCTACAGAAATACATATAGAAATTCCGGCGACGCAGTGCACAATTGGATTGAATTCTGCGTCGAAAAAAAAGACACCCGTAAATCGGTTGAGAATTAGCCCTGGGCAGCGCACACAAGATTCTGTCACACATACAGACATATGGTTTTTTCTCACGGATTTGCATTCAGGATGGTCTGAAACGAATTCGAACGTGGTCCTTTCAATTCTCGGCTCACTCCTGTCCTCTTCGGTCCAGATCAAATACGTAAGGACGTGTCCTACTACTGAGGGACGTCCTAAAAATCGGAAAGTAATATAAACGGAAGTCGTGGGTACTCCTCAATGGCATCGGAATTCGGATTAAATAAATTCAAAATTGAGCAAAAACTTGAAGCGAACTGAGCGTAACACGCGAATTTAGACTTCTTGTAAATATTACACAAGAACACGATACTTGTTTTCAGGTATTTAATTACGGTGAATCAAGTGGTGAAGTATATTTCTCGATACGTTCCGACCCAACCGAGATTACATCCAATAACTGCTGTCGTTTACATGTGGTGATTTTTATTTCGATAATATATATAATATTATGCCTCACCACGTGGTAAAGAGTAAAATTATTACGGAAAATCGTGACCATTTGTGTATACAGTACAGGAGATACTTAGTTAAATACGATGTGTTTAAAAAACCTATACTATTGCGTTTTCCGCCCAGTTTTGCTAATTAAAATTCACAGTGTGATGGCAGCTAAGAAATACGTTCACCTGTGCTTACGCCTATACACGGTAGGTATTACAGGTTACAGGTAGGATCCCGCAGGCGCCTACTTGCGATGCCGCAAACGTTTTGGCACACTGAGAACCTCAAAACCGTCGCTTCTTCCGATTTAAAAGTAGTGCGCCGATTTTTTTTTCTTTCTTGGATGAGATAAAAATACGATCGTTGGCGTTTGGTTTCGAAATAAACTCGGCGACGCGTCCCATTTATAGGAAGGAAGTCTGGTTAGTAAGTCATCGTCGGCTTGACGGCGGACTATTTTTTCATCTTAGCTTTTTTGGCCGCTGTTTTTTTCCGGCGGGAAAATCTAAATGAAGGACGGAGCCGGCGAATTCGAAGAACATCTAATTTCTTTTACGAAACATCTCTGAAATACGAGTTAGCTTCAGCGATAATAACCCAATGCACTGGAGAATGAAACGTTGATGGCATTATAAAGCAATTTATGAAGAAAATAACGGGAGAAATCCAAAGATAATCAATTTAAAGGTAAGTACGTGGGTGTTTTAGGAACAGAGAAAATTCAAGTTCAAAACCTGTACAAAACTGAAGGCTTTTTTTGTAGGGATGTTCATCTTAAAATTTTTGTTCGCAATTTTGACACTAATGTTTGTGGAGCGGCACTCTGTAGATTAGAGCTTATACTCAAGAACGCACGACAGACGTTTCACGGTTTCACGCACAGTAAACTCGGATGTGCTCCGTATCTTGTAGTCCGAAAGGCGTTTGATCTTATCCTTTCTATTGTAAATACCTACTATAATCCTACATGGTACTGTACTGTACTACACATAACATTCTGCCATGGTACTGCACATATTGCAATAAGATTAACTCCCTTGACAAAATTAGCTACAAATTTACAATTGAACAGCGTAAATGAACCAGTTATTCGGTTTATCGAAACAGTTACAGCTTAGTCGCAATATTCACAAAATCAAAAAAATGTCAGTGGGTAACCAGCGAGTCATAATTATTAGCGACTCATTCTGTAATTATGGAACCCATCACTACACCACGAATCCACAGAATTCGTCGAAATCGATCCTTGAATTCATAATTGATGAGGCGATAATGTAAATGTGAAGAATCGCTCAATCATGCGAACAAATAAGATGGAAGGAACCACGGAACAATCACCGAAGGAAAACAACGATGTTGCTGCCATCTGAGCCAACATGAGTAGCAACGACTAAATTCAGCGTTCAAGAAGACAATCAATCCGAGTGATTCAACTTTTGCACAACACCCTTCGTCACGGGTACTTGATCATTAGCCAATAACTGGCTCATCACCATTGGCTCATTGTTAGAATTTAACTACTTGCGTAAAACACCGCTCGACCGCTCCGAAGTCGAAAAGTTTCGTGACTCCACGACCCGCACGTTCCGAATAAATCCTGAATCGGTTGAAAACTGTAATACGATGTTAATTGCACGAAGTGCTCGTTGCCCCTGGTTATTAGGCACATCAACCCAGCACTTCCTTCACTTATTTCAAGTAGCGGTGAACGATCTCGTAGTTCCATTCATTAGTATTCAAAAGATTGCTTACCAGGTTTTTGTTATGTTGAAACGGAAATTGACCAAAAAATTAACGTCCAGGTCTAATTAGTTGAAGTTTTTAAGTGAACATTTCGTTCAGAAGAAGGAAGACTTACCTCTCTGGTCTGTTCTGAGCACACGGACAATGAGTGGGTTTCGTGGGTAGCGAAACAACTGTTGTTTTTTCGTTCCTCAATAATCATACACTCGAATAATCGTACACTTGAACGCAGAGTAGTACCTATAATTATTTTCTCTCCTATTCGGTGCATGTACTCGTACGTACAAAGCAAGGCCACGTCTCGCCAATGCTTGCCCATCACAATAATGCATCCCTTCTCGATGTATGTAAGAGGATGTGAAACAAGGAAAATACGTAGCTTATGCAACCGTTGTGTAATAATTTGCACTGATGAATTGGACAACTTTTTCAAAGTACCTACAAAAATCAGGGAAGCCTCTACTAGCAGTCTTCAGTCTTGAATCTATCAGCTGGAAAGCCTCTACTATAGCAGTCTTGAATCTATCAGCTACCAAATAATCCTTTCCGATGTAAGACGAAAGAAACCCCGAAGTAGGAGAAAGAACAGAAATACGTTACTTGTTGCTACTGACGGGCTGAAAAATAATTCCATCAGAACTAGACGGATAGAAGATGAAAGCTCACTAGCTACTTGCAGTTCTGACTACGACCATTAGGTACAATATCTTCTCCATGTAGTAGGAAAGAAACAAGGAAAATAAGTTGCTCGTAACACCACTGATAGCCAAGAATGAGAAAAAAAAAGTCAGCCAAGTGGGGTGGGCTGTATAATAGCTTCCTTACAATTGTAATATGGACGTATAGAATCAGTTGGTAAAAGTCTGCGCATGCGCCGTGATTATTACTGATCCGATTGCGACGAAATTCATAGGGGACCCTCTACGGGTAAACCCGGACAATCCCTGAAAATTTCACCAAAATTGGTCTAGTAGTTCTGGAGTTTTGCCTGTGAAAACAAAGTTCCTGGTTTGCGCACGCGCAGTGGCTATTACTTATCCAATCACGAAGGAATTCATAGGCAATCTCCATGAGGCCGCCCCCCAACTACCCTCCGAATTTGAGCGAAACCGGCCCATGAGGAAATGAGAAATCGTCGTTTCATGAAATTCACGTTTGCGCACGCGCACATATGCTACCACTGGTCCGACAGCGACGAAATTCATACGGGACCGTCTAGGGGCAAACCCGCGCAATCCCTGAAGAAAATTTCATCAAAATCAGACCATAATTTCGTCCCGGGACAAGGAATTGACACAGACAGATACGGAACCAAAATTGTTCAAATAAATTTGAAATGCAAAAAGCGAAGTGGAAATTTTGATTTTGGAGGACGTTTTTTCTTCTTCTTTTTGGTTCTTGCACGAATTCCTTCCCTTACCTTCGGTAGTGAGGAAGCAAAATCCTATGGATCTAGCCCCTGCACTACCTATGTAATACACTAAGCGACCACACATAGGCTTCTCTCGCCCGCAGGCGCATGAGAAAGGAATCCCCCCCCCCCCCCTCCCTACAACAGTCATTACTTCTCCATGGTTCGACGGTAGCCCTTAGAATCGAGGGCCCAACCGGAGGGGTAACGGCTTTCGACTTTTGTTGTGAGTTGTGAATGGGATGGCCCCCAGCTGATCGGTCCCTTTAAAAATCGCGTAGGCACAAGAAAGAGAAAAAGCTTCTTCATCAGTGAAATGGTGGATCACGTGAGGGGTGACATATGATGCATGCGGGTTTTACCGGTAACACCAACTTTGAGCTTTCATCGATCATTTTCTAGACATTCAACAGGAAACTGGGCTGTCCTCCACGGAAAAACGGGGGTCACAACTCGTACACTTACGTAAGAGAGATTTGGATCTAAGTGGCTCAAAATTATATATGTACCTACAATATTATGCATTAACCGCACAAAGTTGTTTTCGTGTTAGTACTTCAGTTTTATTGTTGAGGAAAAAATTAGGTACCTACCTAGAGACTTGTTCGATTTTTTTTTATACCTACTTCTACAATAATACTGCTTGTTTTCTTGTTCCAGTAGGTACCGTTGCAAGTAATATCCCAATCAACATTAGATTTATCTTCAATTGACTCCAGTGTTTCTAGAATTATCTTCACCCGTCTGATGAACAGGTATGCAGGTACCTAATATGGATGTACTTAGTAATTTTAAATTCACTGTTCAACAATGAAGTTCTCGTTTAAAGAAAAGAAAAAAATCCGCCTGATGCACCAGATACATAAATTGACGTTGAGAAAAAGCAAGTTTCGTTTGAACGAAGCTGTTTTGAAAGTTTCTCTAGAATTTTCATAGTTTTCCTTTCTTCTGGGCTTTAGTTTGGGGTTGGTATATAAGACAGATTTTTATTTGACCATTTACGGATTAAAGGTCGTAATGAACGTATCAATGAGATAGGTTGGATTATTTTTTTTTAAACGACGTGTAGGGTGTTGGAAAAAGTGTTGACCGCTGTGAGAATTACATCAGCCGAAGGATAAGGAAATATTATAACGACCGCAGCCTGAGGACGGATCCGTCAGCTTGATTGAAAATTTGGAGATACGAACCAATAAAAGTCTTTTTTACTGGAGGGAAGATTACTGGAAAGCTGGTTGGGAAACCTTACCATTGTTTCTGGTTGATGCCTTTGTAGAACAGGGAGAAAATGTTGGGGTTAAAAACACTACAATATAAATTTATTAGTGACGGCAATACTGCACTGTAAAGGTATACGCAGGAAACCAAACCGCAGCCAAAATGCGAGATTTTCAAGTGACAGTAATTTTATAAATATACAATTACTTCATTTTGAAAAGAAAACTCATCTTCTTCCTACATAATTTTTTGTATAGGTATACACATACAAAACATTTTGGATTCGAGAAATGAGGCAAATCGAATGTATGTGTACATAATACGCGACTGTGACGTTATATCATGATTGGTCCGTCCAGGGGCATATCCTATGAGACACATCGTTAGTATAGGAAACAGGTTAGTTCGAAAATGCCAACGTGGCCAAACCAAGGACGCGGGGTGTTGAATATTCGCGCTCGATCGAACGATTCTGGAGGCGCCAGTTGAGCAAACCTTAGCCCAAGGTCCCCTTTCAAAACATCTCTCGGATTTTTCTTTCTTCGAAGCTTTTCAGGGGAGTAATAAAATGATTTTGGGCTAGTAAGAAGTAACTGTGGATAAATAAGAATTAAAATCGCAACAATGCCGGTTGGTATATGAACGGGGTGGAGTAGGAATTGCGCCAAAATCGGAAAAAACTATTTTTTGACCGATTCTTGAGCACCGAATCCGATCCTGCCGAAGTAAAATAAGGTTGAGGTTCGAGCGGTTTTGCAAAACCTGGCAAATATTTATATGGCCTTGTAGGTGTTCGAAAAACTGAACGCTCATTCTATTTTTCAAAACGCTACAAGTCCTTGAACGCGCGTGTGAAGAATGAGTAGGTATCTAGGAACTTCTTGAATTTGGAAATCGCTTGTCTTTTGAATATTTGTTATCGATAATTAGAAGAAGAAGCCTTCCACAGAAATATTCGTTAAAATAGCTTTCGACTGTTTTTAAATCAAATTCGGTACCTGAACGCCCACTTTTGGCTCAATAAAAAAACTTGTGTGTTATTACTATTTTATCGTACGCAAGTGTCTCGTTTCCGTTTCAACTCTTCATGAGGATCCTGAATAACTCAATTTTTTACGTCAACGAAAGATTTAAAAAATCAATCGTTTTTGCAAAACCCTACAAGTCCGGGATTTGTCGGGTTTTGCAAAAATGTCCAACTTTCATAGTTGATTTTGAAATGGATGATAGTGATACATTTAATCACATTATACAAGAATCGAATCTTTATAGATTGAAAACGACAATTTAGCAACAATAAAAAAGGTATATTTATCAAATAAATTAACAGGATCCTGACTTTTTCCGTTTTCTAAAAATTTATAATTTTGGCGATGTCGTCTTTTGCAAAACCGCGCCACAGTTTGAACAGGAAAAACGCCTAATAAAACAGTTTGCCGTGTTCTTTGAGTAGGAAACGTTAATTGTCCGTTTGATGCTAAAATAAGAGGCAAGTTCCAAGAGTAGAGCTGAGTTTGAACATAATTTTCTTCCAGTTTGGAGTCATCTGGACATTTCGTCCAACGGATGACAGAGAAGATGATGCCGGTGATAATGCCGTCATTAGCCGGTGATAAGGCAGTCATAAGCCGGTGGCAAGGCTAATTGGTCTGTTGACGCTCCAAAAGTTCACAAAGGATCACCAAATGTGATAGGATATCCGTGAGGGACCGAAGATTGACTAGGTCAACTGGTGGCCCAAAGGGGTCAATTCAACAGTATTAAATGCACAAATGAGTATGAAATACCTCAAGTGACGAAACGTAAACAAAGAAGAACCAGATCCTGACTGATGACGAATGGCAAACAACACTGGGCCAAAAATGACACGTTTCTTACGCAGTTAGTAAAATGGCGAGTTGAGTGTGACAAGAGTCGACAAACTACGTATAAGGTATGAAATCACAGAGAACGAGTTACATGTGGTTGCGCACTCTGGACATTTCGTTATTCGCAATTCCACGACAGTCGGTAAACAAAGGGGTTTTGGGACCACCAATCCGTTATCTGGGAAAGACGTTTGCACAAGGTTCCGACGATCAGCTAATGATGAAACCCTCCACGGAGATTGTAGGCATAAATTCAACAGGATTTATTGAGAACTACCTACAATACTATAGGTAGCACCTGAGGTACAAGTAGGTAGGTAGTATCTACAATTTATTATTGTGTCTTGGAAATTGTAGGTAGTACCGATAGTAGTATGTATTAAGTTCCATCTATACTACCAGACATAGTATGAGCTTGATGAATGTCAGAAAACAGAATGATTTATTTCATAGTAAAACGCCGCAAATTATTGCACAACGGTTTATTATTTACCTGAACAGATGCCCCTTCTGCGTAGATCACTGTTTTCTGGGGTCAATACCCTCGAACTCCCCCCAGTAAAGCCCTTATTTATTTGTAGTTATTCATGAATCATAAGTTAAAAAACAAACCGTTGTGTAATAATTTACCTGTATGCCCCTTCTGTGTAGATAGTATAATAAACCGTTGAGTGATAATTTACCCAAAATGCTTCAACGTTTGTTAAAGTGGCAAAAGTACCAACAAAATCCAAAAGATCCACCATTTTTCAAATGAAATAACATCACAGAACAACCAACTCGACTTCATACAGCCATCTGCGATTATAATCAGGTGCTCCCTAGGGATGATATCTGGGCCGGATTTATACAGTTTCATTCACAATCATGTTGGCGAAGCTTTTCGGTGCAAACGAACGGCTGGACGTATAGTGCTCCGGGTGGTCTCAAAAAATTCTTTAGTTCAAGATCAATTTAAGAACGTAAAAAAAACCGTACCTACCCTTTTATTGAAAGTTTTCGAGCTACGGCGTTCTGAAAATTTCAAACCCTATTTTTAACCCCTTAGAGATGACTGACAGTAACGCCGAGCTTCGAGGACCAACTAGACCCCAAACGGGACCTACAAACCAAATTTTATCAGTTTTGGTTCAAGGTAACTGAGAAAAGTGCGAAGTACGGCGGACTTTTTTATTGCATTTTCGGATTCTACATACCTTGAAACGTAAACCATCAAATTTTGAGGGGGAGGGGGGTTAAAATTTTTATTTTCACGCTCGATTCCAAAGGTTCATTATTGAAAATAATAAACCAAAACAACACACTTTGTAATATTCGTTGTTATGGTTACATTACCTATGAGCAAGATTGTTAATAATGGAGTTGATACGTTGTTAGGACGTAAATGGCTGGTCGTTGAGTGCAGTCGAATTTCACTGATTGATAATAGGGATGGGCGTTTCTGTTCTTTTTGAGAAATGAAACGAAACAGTATTGAAACAGTATTGAATGAGACAGTTTCGGGAAAGCTGTTTCAAAATAACAGCTTCAGCAAAAATAACGCTTCAAGAAATGTTGGCTGTCGGCCAAAAACACGAAACTGTTTCTTCGTTTTTCCTGCTGTGAAGCTGTCGCCAATGGCAACTGTTTATCACCCGTCTTTTTTCCTACAACATAATTTTTGCTTTTTGGTTTATTATTTTCAATAGTGAATCTTTTGGAATGGAACAGACCATGACAATAAATCGGCCTGTTGGACCCGAAATCGAATCAAGACCTTAACACTTCCTTACATCTGTGGCCGTTCTTTTGAAACAGTTGTTTCAGGTTTTGAGAAACTGCTTCGTCGTTTCTTTTCAAGAAACTGTTTCCTCGAAACAGTTTCACGTTTTTTTCCCATCCCTAATTGATAACACAACCAGACATGTGATATCCGCACACTGAGTTAACTTATTTTTAGCATTATTATTATTACTATTTTTTTTTTTTTGGTGCTGATGGATACTGAGCAGTGTTAGTACTGGTGGAAATCAAAACAGGACGTAACTTGGTAACGAGCTCCACGTTTGCGCCATAGGTTTGCTGTACGCGGGAGGTGCCGAATGACATCATGGGAAAAACACCGAGATAAGGGCACTCGTCACGAACAGGGCTTTATGATGTCACCCTCAGGCCACTCACTCAATACCCGACTCCTCAACGCAACTATCAACACCCCAAGTCGATGAACCCATCGCCAGAAAGGCCCTTTGTGTTCCCTCAAAGTGCCCTCCCATAAATATCAACTGGTCCTACACTAACGTATTTACTATTTCTCAACAGAAACACCTACATATAGCTTTTCCAAAGTGAATTCAACATTTCAATATTCCGAAGGGAGAAATTTATTTTTACGGTGTGTTTAGTGAAATCTCTACTGAATGGTTGTTTCCGATCCTCCCACGCGATAGCAAGAAAATTCAACCTATGCCGCTACATTGAAGATATACAATTATTCTTGAAACATTTTTTTTTCGCTTCCTCACTACCGGAAGGTAGGGGAACCTTGGATTCGTGATTGAGAAAAAAAAAATGATGTCCTCCAAAATGAAAATTCCCACTACCATTTTGATTTTCAGACATCAAGGAACATTTTTGGTTCCGTGTCTGTCTGTGGCCAATTCCTTGTAACGCCCATAACTACCCGAAATAATGGTCAAAATGGGCTAAAACGTGGAGGGTGGGTGCGGGTTGGGTCACAGGTGGTCCCACACCAAAATCACTAAAAAGAAGTGCTGTAACGCGTGCGCAAACGTGAAATATGGTACCACATCAAAATCATTCAAATCGTACCGTAACTTTCATCTGCACATGAGCAAACGTGAAATATTTCAAACTCCCATAACTACCGTTGAAACGATATTCAATTGAGTTCAAACTTTTTTTGGTTTTGTTTGCTTTTTGCGTGTTTTGACGGTGTTACAATTTTCTTATAGTAACTCAAACTGCGACATTTGTGAGCTTTCACAACTTGAAAAAAAACTATTGTTTTCTGAATTATTACAATTATGACTACCTGTAACTTACTTCGGGTCTTTTTTTTTAAGAACCTTGCGTACTGGTGAATACAATTTGGAAAAGCTATACATAATTACGTAACTCGCCAAAATCTTTACCTAATTATACCGTAATATGTCAAAACATCCTTTAATCAGAGAATATTCGAAATATTCGAATTCGAATATTCGTCGCCTTCCCGAATCACATCGAGGATGTGGAGATGCCAACCATATGGGTTAAATTAGTTTCTCTGTTAGCTGAATAACTGAATCCTCACGTCTCGATCACTTGCTCATTAATTTACTGTGAGACGACCTGCCTACCGATCCAACAATAACATGAAAAAATCACTAAAATCTTACATTTCTCCCCACAGAATTATCGTAAGTTAGACATAATTGACATAATTGAATGCCAACGTTGATGGAGCCAATTTCAAATAGAACTGAGCGCAAATTCAAAACAAATTTCCTAATAAAGTTTTGAAACCACATTTTTATCAGTTTTTTAATAAATTCAATATTTAAAAAAAATCCCTAAATACATCAACATAGCCAACCACTTCATTCAACACCTCCAAAAATCTGTGTGCACTTTCGACAGTCGAATATCTCACTTCAAAAAATGCACCAAGATAATATTATTTAATACAGCGTGGACGTTAAAGGAGCTCATGATAATTGACACTGTTATTGGGTAATTTTTCTGAACTTCTGAATGTTCGAACATTTTTACTGGACGATTGCCCTACACTTTTCAGGTACTTGAATTGAGCTACTGGCAATAAAGTTACGATTACTATTAAACCCAAGCCATTTTCCGCTTTGATCGAGACTTCAAGACATTTTCGTTAGGTAGGTACGCGGGAATATCTATAAAACTACTTATGCAGAATTTCACGCTGGATGTCAAACTTTACCCGTGAAAAAATATATCATCGAGTACGTTTAAAACGTTGAAATTAATGAGCGTTTCTGAAAATCAATATATCAACATCAAATCGATAACAATACCGAATTTACCCCTCGGGTCTTCAAAATATTTGAGTTTTCAAAGTTATACCTATCAAACATTAAGGAGAATGTTTTTAATTTTTTTAAATTTTAATGGTTTAATTAATTTTTTTTGTTCAAGGACAAATTTGTTATAGGTACCTACAGGCACCTAGTTTTCTCTCATTGGCCAATAAAGTGAAGCAGTTAGGAAAAGAAAATTCAAAGAACGGGAAATTTGAGTTCGGCCACCGATATCCGCGTGAAATTCCCTGTGAAACCAATTGAATCAGAGAAGCCGCTCAGCAGGCAACCAACTAAGTAGCTACTCAATTTACTGCCTTCCAACTAAGTAGGAAGTATAGTTAGTAGGAAGTATACTTAGAAGTACTACTTAGTATGGGGAAAGTGTATTTGTGACTCACCCTACACACGTACTCCCGGTCGTTGACGACGTCGATGCACTTGTGGAGCGGGCAGCCCTCCGTCGGATTGATGAGGACGTACTTGTTGGCGAGGAGAGACGCGACGGACGGCTGCTGACTGCAGCGCTCAGCCTTATCAACGGCGCCGCTATGGGGAGCGCCTTGCGGAGGCGCCGCCTGCGGCGCCTGGACGCCGCTGAACTCAGCAGCCGGACACTCCTCCCGCTCCTTCTTCAGCGGCGCGTCCACGTCCGGAGACACCGATTCCCGCTCGACCTGCATCGTTCCCGCACTTTTCAAGATTTGAAAAAAAAAACAAAAAAACTATTTACCTACTCTACGACCGGAAACACCTTCGAAAATTCGTTATTTTCACCGGAATAAACACTGTATTTTCTACAGGGAATTCACTTGGCACGGAGAACAATCTGCTGAAACCACTGTGAAGGTCGAAAAGTTGAAACACACTTTCGAGGTGATTGCAAGCCGGTAGCACCTGGAACAAAAGGACATTATATTGCGACTGCGTCGACATATTGATCCGATACAAGAGTACGGAATCTACGTGAAAATACACAGGAGGTCACTGGATTGAAGAACATCAAATAAAGAGGACACTGCGACGAGTGTACTGTTATCGATGATCAACAACAACAAAGGGCGCTGAGTACTTACTTTTATCACATTCGCGTTCAGTTGCCGTATAACGAAGGAGTTGAAGGGAGGTGTATTTATTTATTTTTCTTTTTTCTTACGGGTTATTTTGACGGGATTTGTAGTTTTCGAAGGGGGAAAAGGAAGCCGCTAGACTAAATAGCGAGAAACAAAAGGGAGGAGGCAGATGAGCTGGCAGGGGGGTGAAGGAGATCGGACCCCTCAGCTCAGACAGCGGCGGACGCGGCGAGAGAACCCGAACGGTTTGCCATGTTCACTACGACTGGCGGCGACGGCGGCGCCACTACCGGACGCTCCCCCCACCACCGGACCCGCTTCCTTTCTCCCCCACCGAAGAACGGGTGTCTGGGAGCAGTTCTGAGCTGCTCCTGGCCCGCCGCTTGCGGTAAATTGTATTGCCGTTTTGTTGTAATTTCATAGGCCTTTAATTTAGTTCCCCAATTATATATTTCAATTCAAGGCGGGATTTTAATCCTATTTTGAAATAATAAAGTTTACAAGTTTACAAGTTTACAATAATTTATTGTACCTCATCCCTGGGACAAGCAGGAAGTGTAATATGTAATAGGTATTTATTCTATGAGGTACATAATAGTACCTACCAGGCAGGGGTGTCAATGGGCAATATGGTAACTCTAGGGTATAGGTATAGCATGAAGTATAATATGTATTTATAATTTTGTTTCTATGATGTATTACAATAGTACATACCAGGCAGGGTATCAAGGGGCAATATGGTAACTCTAGGGTATAGGTATAGCATGAAGTATAATATGTATTTATAATTTTGTTTCTATGATGTATTACAATAGTACATACCAGGCAGGGTATCAAGGGGCAATATGGTAACTCTAGGGTATAGGTATAGCATGAAGTATAATATGTATTTATAATTTTGTTTCTATGATGTATTACAATAGTACATACCAGGCAGGGTATCAAGGGGCAATATGGTAACTCTAGGGTATAGGTATAGCATGAAGTATAATATGTATTTATAATTTTGTTTCTATGATGTATTACAATAGTACATACCAGGCAGGGTATCAAGGGGCAATATGGTAACTCTAGGGTATAGGTATAGCATGAAGTATAATAGGTATTTATAATTTTGTTTCTATGATGTATTACAATAGTACATACCAGGCAGGGTATCAAGGGGCAATATGGTAACTCTAGGGTATAGGTATAGCATGAAGTATAATAGGTATTTATAATTTTATTTCTATGATGTATTATAATAGTCCCTACCAGGCTGGGTATCAAGGGGCAATATGGTAACTCTAGGGTATAGGTATAGCATGAAGTATAATAGGTATTTATAATTTTGTTTCTATGATGTATTACAATAGTACATACCAGGCAGGGTATCAAGGGGCAATATGGTAACTCTAGGGTATAGGTATAGCATGAAGTATAATAGGTATTTATAATTTTGTTTCTATGATGTATTACAATAGTACCTACCAGGCTGGGTATCAAGGGGCAATATGGTAACTCTAGGGTATAGGTATAGCATGAAGTATAATAGGTATTTATAATTTTGTTTCTATGATGTATTACAATAGTACATACCAGGCAGGGTATCAAGGGGCAATATGGTAACTCTAGGGTATAGGTATAGCATGAAGTATAATATGTATTTATAATTTTGTTTCTATGATGTATTACAATAGTACATACCAGGCAGGGTATCAAGGGGCAATATGGTAACTCTAGGGTATAGGTATAGCATGAAGTATAATAGGTATTTATAATTTTGTTTCTATGATGTATTACAATAGTACATACCAGGCAGGGTATCAAGGGGCAATATGGTAACTCTAGGGTATAGGTATAGCATGAAGTATAATAGGTATTTATAATTTTGTTTCTATGATGTATTACAATAGTACCTACCAGGCTGGGTATCAAGGGGCAATATGGTAACTCTAGGGTATAGGTATAGCATGAAGTATAATAGGTATTTATAATTTTGTTTCTATGATGTATTACAATAGTACATACCAGGCAGGGTATCAAGGGGCAATATGGTAACTCTAGGGTATAGGTATAGCATGAAGTATAATATGTATTTATAATTTTGTTTCTATGATGTATTACAATAGTACATACCAGGCAGGGTATCAAGGGGCAATATGGTAACTCTAGGGTATAGGTATAGCATGAAGTATAATATGTATTTATAATTTTGTTTCTATGATGTATTACAATAGTACATACCAGGCAGGGTATCAAGGGGCAATATGGTAACTCTAGGGTATAGGTATAGCATGAAGTATAATAGGTATTTATAATTTTATTTCTATGATGTATTATAATAGTCCCTACCAGGCTGGGTATCAAGGGGCAATATGGTAACTCTAGGGTATAGGTATAGCATGAAGTATAATAGGTATTTATAATTTTATTTCTATGATGTATTATAATAGTCCCTACAAGGCTGGGTATCAAGGGGCAATATGGTAACTCTAGGGTATAGGCATAGCATGAAGTATAATAGGTATTTATAATTTTGTTTCTATGATGTATTACAATAGTACATACCAGGCTGGGTATCAAGGGGCAATATGGTAACCCTAGGTATAGGTATAGCATGAAGTATAATATGTATTTATTATTTAAAGTAGGTATTTATATTTAAAGTTAGTAGTATAAGTACCTACCAGGCAGGGTATCAAGGGCAATCTGGTAACCCTAGGTATAGGTATAGCATGAAGTATAATATCGACACCTGAGAGGAAGAAGGGCTAATCTGATTTTTTTCGAAAGGGTCAATCTATTTTTCCGGTTCAAGGACAAAAAGCGAAAAAGGGCCAATCTTCAAAGTTGTTCTGTTGAAACAGTATAACTTGCATGCAACGTTGTGATTTATATTGCTAATAGTCGTTTTCTAAGGTTGGCAAATTGGGATTTGATATCACCATGGTGATTTTCACGGAACTTTAAGGTTTTAAGTGAACTTTGAAGTTGTTTAGGTACTCGCTTACTCTCCTCGTTTGTGATGTTCAGTGCAATGTGATCACGTGCGATATAGGGCCTATACTATTTTTCTGTTAGTCTTTTCATGTTTGATTCGATCGGCTTGATAATCCTTTAAATTCACTATTTCGAAGACAAGAGGAGGTACAAGAGGAGGTACAAGAGGAGGGCATGGGGACTTCTTTCAGTTGAAAAACGCTGCGAAGTCCTTGTCACGTGGGTTTATTATTCTACTGTAAATACCTACAGAAATGCTAGAAGTACATTAATTGTTTCCTTCAAGTGCAATACTTGAAATAGCTATTTTTTATGGTTTCCACGAAGTTTGGCACAAAAAAAACGAATTATTTTTGACAAATTATCATCGATAATTGATAGTGCCATTTAATATCCTTGATTCACCTGTTGATAGTGTTATTATACAAGTTATGGTGATTTCAGACAATTTCCCAGGTTTTCGACTCATAAAAACTGAATTATGGGAGCTGAACCTCCGCTACAACCTCAGTTTATTCTTCACTCTTTGGACAAAATCACTTCATATTCGGTCTGCCGTGCAGAAAACCGTGGTCTGTACAGCAAAACAGATATCTATAGAGGAAAATAATGAACAATTGGGTAATAATTTGCAGCGTTCTTGAGTTGCGTAATCCCCATTGATAATGATTCGTGCCTCAGATTTTTAGCGAATTTCCAGAATATTTTGCACAGGTAAAGAAAATTGTAATTTTACAAGTGTTCATCAAAATACATTGACATTTTAAATTAGGACAAACTTGAGAATTAGAAGTATCGCATTTATAGTGTTAAATTCGAGAAATCTTGGAATTAGATATCACACCCTTTTAGACGACATAACGCATTCTTTATTCACTCCCAGCATTAACAAATTATGCCTAATGTTGCAGTAAAATTTTAAGAGTAATTTATATTGATTTAACTTATTATAATAAAGGATGGCTGTATGAAGTCGAGCAGGTTGTTCTGTGATATTATATTTCATTCCATGAATGATGGTGATTTTTGGATTTTGTTGATAGGTGGTTTTGTAACTTGAACAAAGGACGTTGTGCTTCATGAATAAAGATAAATAATTAACAGTAGAATTCTTGAATCCACCGCACATTAGTTATGAAACTGTAATTCCCCGGTTGGCTCCAGTACTCGATTTAGGGCTTTTCAGGGGGGAGCTCGAGGGTAGGTAATGACACTAATGACCACAGAAAACATCGGTCAAAAGGGGTATCTATACAGGTAAGTAATAAACCTTTGTGTAATAATTTGCAGTATTTTTATTCCATTTTCGGATTCTACGTACCTCAAAACGGAAACCATAAAATTTGAGGGGGGGGGGGTCACTATAGAATGTAAGGAAGCTGTGTTTGTAATTGTGAAATAGACGAAAAAAGTCGGGTCCTCCAAAATGGAAATTTCCCCTCGCATTTTATGTTTCAGATATCAAGGAACATATTTGGTTCCGAGTCTTGTCTGTCTGTCTGTTATCAGTCGTTGTTCCAGGCATAACTATACGTAACAGCAATGGTCGTAATGAGTGGAAATTCGGAGGGTAGGTGCGGGCTTGCCCGCCGATGGTCCCATATCAAATTCATCAAAAAAGCACTGTAACTTTCGGCAGCGCAAACACGAAATGTTCGACAATTCGTCGTAGTCCAGTGAAAGTGAAAATGAAAATTAGTCGTAGTGAGTTGAAATTTGGAATGTAGGCGCGGGTTGGGGCACAGATGGTCCCACATCAACAACATT
Source organism: Leptopterna dolabrata (assembly GCA_954871275.1). Lineage (NCBI taxonomy): Eukaryota > Metazoa > Arthropoda > Insecta > Hemiptera > Miridae > Leptopterna > Leptopterna dolabrata. Next base: position 3,489,378 of record OX940975.1, on the reverse strand, counting down.
GAAAAATTACTGTCACTTTCTTCTGCGCATTCGCCAACGGGAAATCCTTGTAGAGCCTCCAACTACCCTAGAAATCGTCGTACAACGATGAGGTTTGGATGTATGTTGGTGGGGGGGGGGGGGCACAGATAATCCCGTATTAAAGACTTTGATAAAGCACAGTAACTTTCATCTGGACAAACTAGACCCCAAACGGGGCCTACGTGCAAACCAAATTTCATTAATTTTGGTTCATGGTAACTAAGGAAAGTGCAAAGTACTGCGTACGGCGGAAATTTTTCATTTCATTTTCGGATTCTACTTACGTACCTCGAAATGGAAACAAGGGGAGTTATTTATTTAATTTTTTTAATGCTTGATTCCAAAAATTCATTATCGAGAATGATAAATCAAGAACGGAGTTACTGAAAGGTTGTCTATTTCCACTCATACATGAAAAACACTGTTATACCGGTTTCGGTACCATCGTCAGCAACAAAAAATAACTGTGTATGAGGGGAAAGCGACAACCTTTCAATAACTTCGTTTTTAGTAACATGAGCTTGTGAGGTAGTTTTCCATGTTTTTTTTTTAGGACGAGGAGACCGAATAAGAAGTCGATTTTGACCAAAGAGTGCAAAACTGAGGTTCTAAACGAAGTTTCAGCCTTAAAATTACATTATATTTTGGTCTAAAATCGTCGTTTGGGCCCCCATTTGGGGACGCATTTGGGTCCTAGTTGTGTTCCGAAGCTCCGCAGCCCGATCGGAATACACCCAGGGGTGTTATGGGGGGAAAATGAGGGGTTTTCGTTGTTTTTTAAAGGTTTAATGAATATGAGCTTGTGAGGTATCGTTTTCCAGGTTTTTTAGGGCGAGAACACCGAATATGAAGTTGATTTTGACCAAAGAGCGAGAAATTGAGGTTTTAACGAAAGTTCAGCTCTCAAAAATCTTTTTTTATGGGCCAAAAACCTGGGAAATTTCCTCGCCACATGTGTTTATTATTCTATTGGACACACGTACAGAAATGCCGGCTGTTCATTTATTGTTTTTTTAAAAAGGTTTTAGTGAACATGAGCTTGTGAGGTATCGTTTTCCATAGTTTTTTAGGAAGACCGAATATGAAGTTGATTTTGACCAAAGAGTGGAACATTGAGGTTCTAACGAAGTTTCAGCCTTAAATTTACGTTAAATTTTGGTCTAAAATCGTCGTTCTTCCGCACAGGGTTTGGGTCCCAATGTGGGAACCCATTTAGGTCCTTGTTGTGCTCCAAAGCTCTGCAGGCCGATCGGAATACACCCAGGGGTGTTGTGGGGGAAAAATGTGTGTAAAAACAGGGGTTTTCGAGGAATTTTTGAGGTTTTAGGTAACATGAGCTTGTGAGGTATCGTTTTCCATGTTTTTTAGGGCGAGAAGACCGAATATGATGTTGATTTTGACTAGTGAGTGAAGGATTGAGATTCTGACAGTTTTAATTCTCAAAACCTAATATTTATGGTATTAGATCTAAGGGGTTGGTTCCGCTAGTGTAAGAAATAATATTACCATACCTTCGGGAGGAGTCCGTCGTCAATGGCAGGTTGAGTACTGGAGGCGAGCGCTTTCGATTTAAGGACATCATCATCAGGCCGTCGACAGAATACTCGAAAGCGCTCGCTTCCAGTACTCAACCAGCTAGTGACGACGGACTCCTCACGAAGGTATGGTAACACTAATATTTATGGGTCAAAAACCTGTGAAAATGGCTGCAATCACCAGAGAGTTTTATAATAACACAGGAGGTATTATTAGCTGGTGAATCAAGACGATTCAGTGACAATTTCCGTGATCAAAAAGAATTTTTTCAGAAATAGCAACCTAATAATCGTCTTGAAAACCGTCAAGTATCATTGTAAGTCTCTTCGGTGAGGTCCTAACCGTGCCGTATTCATTCGAGAATAATAAACCCACGTGACAAGGACTTTGCAGCGTTTTTATTTTTGAAATGGATTTCCATTTCATCGCGAGTGATTTACTTCGTACTTGTCTCTATGTTCATATCACTGTCAGAGCCTTTGAACAACTCAGTGACGAGGTGTCCCTTTTAAGGTCGTCGCACAAGGTCCATTTTAAAAGCATTCACTTTCAATAAGTTTTAAACGTTAGCATGGCATCATTATTTGTCACAATTCATTTTCCAAAGTATGTTTCAACCCACGCATCATTGTGCAATGCCCACCTGTAGTTGTACCGATGATTCGTTGAAAAGTATATGACGAACTACCGAGTAAATGAGTGTCGCTCCACGGTCAATTGACGATGCCATTGAGACGACGTTACCCACCTGCTCAAGGTAACAGCGGTGACTAGGAAAGCAGATAGGTCGGAGGTAGGTAATACCTCGATTATCCCCATGGGTCTGTAGGTTTCCGCTAATTGTGGGAAAAATGACTTGAGAAACCTCCCGTGTTTCATATGCGAGGTGAATCAACCGTCTTTTTCGGGGGGGGTCTCATCCAAGGCATTGAGGGACTGTGCGGATTGTGCAATGCGGTGCTTGACTCACTCATAGAATCCCCTTCGTCATTTCTGACTGGCTCATTGGGAAATCGCAATATTGAGGAAGGACATGAAAAGCCAGGGTTTGACCATAAGGTACCTATAAATAGAACATAGGTACTGGAATGTTAAGCGCTGGACTATCGGCACCAAGCAAAAGTTACGGTTCCTTGTAAATAGGTATCTTGTAGGTATTAAACGTGATCTGCGACCATCAGTACTCGCACTTAAATCAAGGTCCAAACGAAGCATGTGAACATTTCTAGTGTAATATCTTACGCTTTTATTTGAGATTCAAGTACTTACACTAATTACTATATTTATATTTAAGACCAACACTTGTACATGTTACATTCAAATGTTTCCTGGTACCTGTTGTGAGTGAGGAAAGCAAAAGATATATATTATTACACAAGCGGGAACAAAAACGATTTGAGAAGGCTAATTTATGGAATTATACCTTTGGAATCGAGCATGAAAAAAACACATACAAAATAAAATTAAAAATAAATAAAATTAAACAAAAAAATTAAAAATAAATAAACAAATAAAATTGAAAATAAAATAAATGAATAAATAAATAAATAAATAAATAAATAAATAAATAAATAAATAAAATAATTAAAATAAATAAAATAAAATAAAAATAAATTAATAATTAGCCCTCCCCTCTCAAAATTTGATGGTTTTTCATGGTACTTGTAATCCAAAAATGGAATTAAAATGTCTATCAGCCGTACGCCATCCGCCATACTTCGTTTTTTCTTAGTTACCATAAACCAAAATTAATGAAATTTGGTTTTTGAGTCCCATTTGGGGTCTAGTTGGTCCGCGAAGCTCGGCGTTACTGTCAGTAATCTCTAAGGGGAGAAAAATAGGGGTTAAAATTCTCAGATCGCCGTTATCTCGAATTTGTTATTTAAGGGTTTTAAATAGTTCTCGAACTTGAGAACTTGTTGAGACCACCCGGAGCATTGTACGTCCAACTGTTAGTTCACAGCAAGGCCCTGAATTTCGCACCGAAAGGCTTCGTCAACATAATCGCGAATGAAACGGTATACATTCAGCCCAGATAAATCATAGCTAAGGAACACCTGATTACAATCCACATGGCTGTTTAAATCGAGTGGATTGTTCCGTGGTACTATTTCATTTCATTGATCTTTTGAATTTTGTTGATAGTACTTTTGTAACATTAACAAACGTTATGCTTCATGAATTACAACAATTAACTACTGATGGAATTATCTTGAATCCACCGCATAATAATTAATGGGACTGTAATTCCCCGGCTGGCTCCAGTACTCGATTTAGGGCTTTTAAGGGGGGAGATCGAGGGTATTGACCACAGAAAACAGTGACATCTACGCAGAATGGGCATCTAAGTAAATAATAAACGTGTGTAGTAATTTGCAGCTTTCTTTTAAAAAGATATACTGTCGGGGTTATGGAGTTTACACAGCTCAATCCCAGAACTAGAGTGTTATTTATTATTTATTTTATGAGACCATTCCTGAGCCACTCAACAACCCAGCTGGTCGACGTGACGTATTCGATGTGACTCAATATTCCCCAGCCAATATCTTTGCAACAAATTGTGAAATCTGCTGACATCAATAGAAAACCCGAACATAACATGAAAAACGCTGCAAAGTCCTTGTCACATGGGTTTATTATTCTACTGGTCATACCTACAGAGATACGAATAAGGTATACTTTTTTTTTTTAGCGAACATACTTTAGCCTCGGACTAACTAGCCAGAAAACGTTACGCGGGATGGGTGACGCGGAAGTGGAACGAAATTTTAACGATGATTTTCACGTACAACCGAGTAGTTGCTAGGAAAATGAAACTTCTTTCATTTTCATCGGACAAAAATCGTTTTCCATTCGTTGGACAGCTCTTGATTTATCACGCATTTATTTCGTATTTGATCTTGGTATTTATTTCGTAGTTTCATACTGGATGTTATAAATCGATAGTAAACAATGTCGCTTGTTTGGTTGTCACTTGGTTGTTTCGATGTGTACTTATAAGCGTGGCTAAAGCATGTTCCATGTTTCTTGAATTTTAGCCGTAGGCTCTAAGCAGTAAGCATCCGGGGGTCCAGGGGGCTTGCCCCCTGGCGAGGCGCGGAGCGCCGAGTTTTTTAAAATAAATTATCTCTGATCATTGATAGTACCATTTATTCGTCTTGATCCACCTGTTGACACTTATTCCAGTGTTATTCTACAAATTGATGGTGATTTCAGACGATTTCCCAGGTTTTTGACTCATAAAAAATCAATTTCGGGAGCTGAACATCTGGTAGAACCTCAATTTTCTATTCTTTGGTCAAAATCGACTTCATATTCGGTATTCTCGTCCCCAAAAACATGAAAAACGATACTTTAAAAGCTCATCTTACCAACATGTTGCTAAAACGCAAAAAGTACCTATTTTTACACACATTTTCACTCATAACTCCCCTGGGTATATTCAGATCGGGCTGAAAAGTTTCGGGACACAACTAGGGCCCAAATGGAGCATGTGTGCGAAAGAACGATTTTTTTAGACCGAAAATGAAGCCTGTACACGTGATACGGCGGACGGCGTACGGCGTACGGCAGACGGCGGAAGGCGGACGGACATTGCATTTTGGTTTATTATTCTGTGAATAATACACCTATGTATTCGCTCAGCAAAAAATTTTTATAACACTCCCTCAAACTTTTTTCTTTTACGTTTCAAGGTGCGTAGATTCCAAAAATGCAATGTCCGTCCGCCGTACGCCGTCCGCCGTCCGCCGTATCACGTGTACAGGCTTCATTTTCGGTCTAAAAAAATCGTTCTTTCGCACACATGCTCCATTTGGGCCCTAGTTGTGTCCCGAAACTTTTCAGCCCGATCGGAATACACCCAGGGGTGTTATGAGTGAAAATGTGTGTAAAAGTAGGTACTTTTTGCGTTTTAGCAACATATTGGTAACATGAGCTTTTGAGGTATCGGTTTCCATGTTTTCCTGGACGAGAAGACCGAATATGAAGTCGATTTTGACCAAAGAGTGGAAAATTGAGGTTGTACCAGATGTTCAGCCCCCAAAATTGATTTTTTATGAGTCAAAAACCTGCGAAATCGTCTGAAATCACCATCAATTTGTAGAATAAAACTAGCAAAAGTGTCAACACGTGGATCAATACGACTAAATGGCACTACCAATGATCAACGATGATTTGAAAAAAAAAAAAAAAAACGCTGCAAAGTCCTTGTCACATGGGTTTATTATTCTATTCACAGAAAACCCTACTGTGATGAATTTAAAATTCTCATCACGGTGGCGTGGAAGGTGAGTGAGTGAATTTTGGTAAGGAGAGAGAAGGAGTAAAAAATCGCAGGCGGCTGTAGTCAACCGAACATCTACGACTTTTGGAGGAGAGAGAGGTGGTGTGGAAAGGAGGTGAGGAAAAGTCGCAGGCGGCTGTAGTCAACCGAACATCTACGACTTTGGAGGAGAGAGAGGTGGATGAGGGAATTTCACCTAGGCGGCTGTAGTCAACCGTTCATCTAGGTGAAGGAGAGGAAAGGAGAGGTCCCTTGTCTAGGCGGCTGTATTCAACCGATCATCTAGACAAGGAGGAGGAGAGAGGAGAGAGAGGAGGTGAGATTCCCAGGCGGCTGTATTCAACCGATCATCTGGGAGGTAAGGTAAGAGAGAGAAGAGAGAGCTGGTTAGAGGAAGTGTCGAATGAAGCTTGAGCGCCAGGATCCGGGGTTATATAGTACTTGGGGGCCTCTCCCTCCAGCTCCTTGCTGGGAGCTGGTAGTGGGGCCCCGGGTTGAGTAACCCTGGGTTCTGTCGCCTGTCCCCACTCATGTCTTTATTTACGGAGCTTTTAGTTTGGCGTTTGAATATTGGTGAGAACTTAATATGATAGGAGTGTTCCCGGGAGGGACTCACGACAGAGGTCCCCCCAGTTTGAACCAATATTGGTGCTGAAGGCGCAAGATGACAGGAGCTGAGGGCTACGGCAAACAAGAGGTGGTCGCTGAAGGCGCAAAATGACAGGAGCTGAGGGCTACGGCAAACAAGAGGAGGCGCGGAAGGCGCAAAGAGACAGGGGCTGAGGGCCGATGCAAACAGAGGTTGAGCTGAAGGCGGTGCTTAAAAACTAGTAGTAACATGGTAGAGCTAGTAGTAGTAACATGGTAGATGATAAGTAACATAGTAGATGATAAGTAGTAACATGTTAGATGATAAGTGAGTAGGTAGAACATAAGGTAGGTAACATGGTAGATGATAAGTAAGTAACATAGTAGATGATAAGTAGTAACATAAGGTAGAATAAGTAGGATGAGATGGCGAGAGTATGTACAGCGCAGTGGTCATGATCCCTAAACATGTGGCATTTAGGGAAGTGATCGGCAAGGGCGAGATGAGGTAGATGAACAATATTTACAATGAGATGAACAATATTTACAATGAGATGGAGTATGTACAGAGGATGAATGAGTAGTTACAGATGACGGGTGAGTATTTACAGTATTTACAGATGAAGTAGTATATACAGATAGTACAGAGGTATGTACAAACATTTGGTCACTTTGTGGGAGGCGGTTGCGAGGATCCGCCGGTTCCTGGGTGTGGTGTGGCGAGTGGTTGTGTGTGTGTGTGTGTGAGTATGTTGTGTGGGGGCGGCGGTTGCTCCGAGCTCGTGGCGAGGCGGGCACGGCGGAGCTCCGAGTTCCGGTACAGTGCGAGTGGATGAAAAAAACACTTGCACTGTCCCGGAATCTCAAGGCCCCGCCGTGATTGCTCATAGCGGGGCGGGGGGTTTGGCCGCCGGGACGAGGGGAACATGGGGACGCTCCCTCCGTCCGTTTCGCCGCCCGGGCCGTTTCGTCCCGGCGGAGACTATCGTGGATATCCCCGGCGATGGAGGGGGGGAGGGGGTGTTGGAGGGGGTGAAGTTGATACGGGGGGGTCGAAAATCGAAAACGGGGGGGGGCGGTAAATTTGGTGGGGTTACAATTTCGGGGGGGTTGGTGATTTGAACGGGGGGTGGGGGTTTGAAATTTATAGGGGGCAAGGAAATTTGAACGGGGGGCGGTGGGGGCATGAGTTCCGCGAGGTGGAACTCGCGAAGGATGGCGGACATTAGGGGATCTGTGGGGGAGTAGGGAGGGTGTACCCCCGTGGCCTGCGCTGTGCGAAATTCGCGCAGTATTTTCCACTGGGGGTACTTCCATCGCCGGGGCCGGGGAGGTAGTCCGGTGATCCGTGGCGGGACGAAAAGAAGCGGTGAAGTCGGCCCGGGCGAAGGGGGTAGGGGGGAGAGCGGGTCCGGGACGAAAACGTCCCGGAGAATCGCCGCCATTTCCGGATCCGAATCGAAATCCGGAAACGGCGACGGAGGTGACTGGTGTGTTGGGAAGAGGTGCGACATCGCGAACGGACGGTGGGAGACTGATAGAGTTTGTGGGTTGGGTTAGCACAGGTGCGGGTTTACACCTGGCTAACGGGACTGTATGTGGTTTGCCGTCAATTAACAGGGTCGCGGTGGTATGTGTTGTGCGGATGACTTGAAAGGGCCCGGCGTAAAGTGGTTGGAAAGTTTTATGGATGCCGGGCTCTTTCAGGTACATGTGTGTTGTGGTGAAAAATCGTTTGGGATAAGTGGTGTCGTTTGTCGGTGTTGTTGAGTGTAGTGGTTCCCTGTTAATTGACGGTGTGTGGTGTGGAGTGAAAATGTCGGCCGGTAAACGTAGTGGGTCTTTAAAGGCGTTTTGTGCGGGGCTAGTTTGGTCTGAAGGACGGGCGGATGTTCGAAGGCTGAGTAAAATGTAGGGGAGGGATTTGGTCCAGGAAGGGGAATTTGTTGAAGTAGAAATGGCCTGTTTCAGGACCGAGTGCCACCGCTCTATTTTCCCGTTGGACTGGGGATGGTATGGGGTAGTGTGGATTTTGTGGATGCCGAGGGAACGTAGTAAATCGGAAAAGTGGGCGGACTCAAACTGCCTCCCTTGATCGACCGTGACTGTCCGCGGACAACCGTAACGGCTAACCCATTGAGAGAGGAAAGCCGTCGCGACGGTGTCCGCGGTGATGTTTGAGAGTGGAATGCATTCCACCCAGTTGGTGGCACGGTCGATCATCGTGAGGCAGTATTTCTTCCCCTCGGATGGGGGAAGGGGGCCCACTAAATCCAGATGAACGTGTTCCCACGGCAGGGAGTCGGGAATGGTTTGAGGCGGGACATGGGGGTGGGCCGAGACCTTAAACCGCTGGCACTTCTGGCACCCCAGAACCCAGTTACGAATATCTGTGTTCATGTGGGGCCAGAAGTACCGCGTCTTGATAAGGTCTCGGCTAGCCCGAATGCCAGGATGGTGAAGGGAGTGATAGTGGAGGAACAACTGCCGCCTCAGTTCCGGTGGGACGTAAGGGCGCGGTGTATCGGCCGTTACGTCACACCAGAGGTCGAGGGGCGGCAGCTGTTCCAATTTGGAGGCGGAAATGAGATTGGAGAGGGCGGGGTCGGAATGTGGAGTTTGTTTTGATTTTAGGATTTGTGGTGAAGGGAAAGGCAGTAACTCCGCCACCGGCGCGGGGGTAGGGGTGGGCCGGGATAGCGCGTCCGCCACGCAGTTGTCGGCCCCCGGCAAGTATCGGATATCGGACGTAAATTGCCCGATAAACTCGAGTTGCCGGAGGCGACGCGGGGAGGCGGATTTGCGATTCTGTAGGAGGGCGTGGGTCAGGGGCTTATGATCAGTGACGACAGAGAACTGCCTGCCCTCCACGAAGTCACGAAAGTGCTTGATGGCTTCGTGGATGGCGAGGAGTTCTCTGTCGAACGTGGAGTAATTTTTTTGGGTGGGGGATAGCGTTTTGGAGAAGAAGCCTAGGGGTTGGGGGGTGGCGCCGGTGTGCTGATGGAGCACTGCCCCGATGGCCCAGTCGGACGCATCGGTGGTGATGGATAGTGGGGCGTGAGGATCGGGATGGGCCAATAGAGCGGCGTCTACTAGGTCCTGTTTGCAAATTTTGAAGGAGGAGATGAGTTGGGGGGTCCAGGTAATGGGGCGGTTGTCATTTTTTTTGGAGGGTTGGGGAATGGCGTGTATGAGTGGTTGTTGATGTTGTGCTGCGTGTTTGATGTGTCTGCGGTAAAAGTTTAACATACCCAGGAAGCGGCGGAGTTCCGTCACGGTGCGGGGTTGCGGGAAGTCACTAATGGCGTGGACCTTGTCAGCGAGGGGTTTGATGCCCTCGGACGAAACGTGGTGGCCGAGGCAGCGGACGGAGGGTTGGCCGAGAACGCACTTGTCTGTGTTAACCAAGAGGCCTTCGGAGGAGAAGATGTCAAGGATCTGTTGGAGATGGCTGAGGTGTTCTTCCGGCGTCCTGGAGGCTACCAGGACGTCGTCAAGGAAGCAAAAGACGAATGGTAAGCCTCGCAGGATGCTGTCCATATAGCGCTGCCAAGTTTGTGCAGCGTTCCTTAACCCGAAGCCCATCTTAACATACTCGAAAAGTCCGAATGGGGTGATGATGGCGGTCTTCTGGACATCGGGGGGGTGAATGTTGATGTGGTGGAATGCCCGTGAAATGTCGAGGGTAGAGAATATATTTGCGCCATGGAGGTGCGACGAGAAGTCCCGTAGGTGGGGAACATTATAAAGGTCCGGCGTGGTCTTGGAATTGAGTCGCCGGTAGTCCCCGCAGGGGCGGATATCCCCATTGGGCTTCTGCACGATGTGGAGCGGAGAAGCCCAAGGGGATTTTGAGGGGCGGACGATACCGTCGGCTATGAGTTTATTAAAATGTTGCCGGGCTTTAGATAGTTGCAGGGGGTGGAGTCGTCGGGCTTTCGCTGTGATGGGGGGGCCGGAAGTCTCAATGTGGTGTTGAATGGTGGAGATGTGGGCAGAGGGGCGGCGCTGGGGGCGGTAGTTGAGGAGGAGGCGTTCAAATTGCGTAGGGGGGTGGTTGATGGCATGGATGAATCCGGGTATGGGTGTTTTTGTGGCGGGGTCGATCAGGCGCGCGTTCCGGACGTCGACCTGGAGACCGAAATATGCGAGAAAATCGGCCCCCAGGATCGCCTTCTCCACGTCCGCCACGGTAAACTCCCACTCGTACGCGAGCCCGCTCATATAAACAGAGGAGCGGTACGTCCCGTACGAGGGGATGGTGGTACCGTTGGCGGCGTAGAGAAGCTGCCGGTAGCAGCGCGCCTGACGACGGAGGATGTTGTTAGGAAATATCGATAGCGCCGCCCCTGTGTCCACCAGGAAAGGCACATTGGTTTTCCTGCAGCGCAGGAAAAGTCGCTGGTGGGTCGGGAGGGCGTTGGGCACAATTGCGGAGGTAGGGACGTTGGTCGGTGTTGGCTGGTCCGCCGCGTAGGAGACTCGAGGCGGTTTCTTGTCGTTCCGGAGGAGGGAAGTGGCGGAGTCTGCAGGGGGGCAGGCCAGTTTGGGAGGGGGGGGTTTCGCCTTGTTCCGGGGAGGGGGAACGGTAGTGGCGGGCTGTGTGGTGGCTGGAGGGGGTTGTGCCCTGGAGGCGGGCGTGGAGGTTCCGTTCCGTGGTGGGGGAACGGCCGCGGTGGCGTGAGTGGCGGCCGGGAGGTTGGCTGCCCTGTTGGCGGGCGTGGAGGGGCCGTTCCGGGGTGGGGGAACGGTAGCGGCGGCGTGAGTGGCGGCCGGAAGGTTGGTTGCCCTGGTGGCGGGCGGGGAGGGTTTGTTCCGTTTGTGGTGGGGTGAAGGCTTTGGCGGCGCTGCAGGCGCGGCCGGGAGGTTGGCAGCCGTGGCGGCGGCGTAGGAGGGGTAGCGTGGCTTGGTGGTGGTGGTTGTGTGAATGCGGGCGGGGGGGGTATGCGCATGGTCCCCCCCGTGTTGGCGAGGAGGGGGGCCCGCCGGATTTACCGGCGGGCGTCTGCGTTTCCCTGCTTAGGGGCGAAGGAGCAGGGGGGTTGGCACTTGCGGGCCTCCCCACCGAAGTTTACGTGATAGAAACAACGGTTGGGGTGGTCCGCAGGTAGGTAGGCGGAGTTGGTGGGGCGGGCTGAGTTTGATGCGCGCGCAGCTGCTGGGGATTGACCTCTGCGCTGGCGGGGAGGGGATGCGTTGCGGCGCTCGGGTGAGCGCTGGCGGCGGCGGTCGGCGGACGAGTCGCGTCGGCGATCCGCCGAAAGTGGTCGACGGCCGTCGAGGGAGGGTGCCCGGCCGCGGTCCCGGGATTTTGTGCGGTCCCGGAAAGGCGGGGGGTGGCGCGGCGTACGCACCTCACTGACGGCGGCCGCAGCGGCCAAGTCGTGCACGGTGTCCGCGAGGCGCAGGAGGGGCTCGTCGGGACCGTCGAGATGGCTGGCCAGGGCCATCTGGATGGGGTGGGGAAGGGCACGTAACCAGAACGTGCGTGCGATGTCGGCGGTCATAATTCCTTGCAGCTGGTGCCGCAGCCGTCGGTAGAGGTGGGAGGGCTTCTGGTCGCCGAGGTGTTGGGGTTGGGAGAGGGCGGCGACTCGGGCGATCTTCGACGGCTGGTAGGTGTTGATGAGGCGGCTGCGGAGGTCGTCGTACGCAGCGGCGGCGTCGGGGGAGATATCAGAGGTCTGCAGCAGGATCTCGTAGGGCAGCAGCGAAATGATCCGGGAATATCGGGTTTTCTGGCTGCGGATGTTGGCGGCCGAAAATGCTGCGTCCACTTGGAAAAACCAAAGTGCCGGGTCGTGCGTGTAGAAGGGGGGCAGCGACAGAGGGAACGCAGCGGACGCCGTCATGACGTTGGCGGCGGCTGCGGCCGTAGCGGCGGCGGCGGCGGCGGCGGTGTCCGACGTCGCAGAGGTCGGCGGGGAGAGCGTGGAGAAAGGGTTGTCGGCCAGTGCGTCGGATGTCGCAGCGGCGGGCGGCTGCAGTGTGGCTGGTCGCAGGAGCGGCGGCGTCGGTGAGTTCGGGTCCATTGCTGTAACTAAAATTCAAAAATTTGACGTGGTTTTGAATTTCGAAATTCGCAATCGGCGGGAGCGGTGGTGCGTCGAGTTGAGAGGTGAGTGTTGAGGGTTGGGCCAAGAATTGCGAATTTAAACTGACTGGTTAAAATTTTGAATTTAAAATTTGGGACACCGAACTACTTGACTGGGGCGACACATGAGGTGGGAAGGTGGGAAGGAAGAAGGTTGAGTGAACGTCGGGTTCACCACTGTGATGAATTTAAAATTCTCATCACGGTGGCGTGGAAGGTGAGTGAGTGAATTTTGGTAAGGAGAGAGAAGGAGTAAAAAATCGCAGGCGGCTGTAGTCAACCGAACATCTACGACTTTTGGAGGAGAGAGAGGTGGTGTGGAAAGGAGGTGAGGAAAAGTCGCAGGCGGCTGTAGTCAACCGAACATCTACGACTTTGGAGGAGAGAGAGGTGGATGAGGGAATTTCACCTAGGCGGCTGTAGTCAACCGTTCATCTAGGTGAAGGAGAGGAAAGGAGAGGTCCCTTGTCTAGGCGGCTGTATTCAACCGATCATCTAGACAAGGAGGAGGAGAGAGGAGAGAGAGGAGGTGAGATTCCCAGGCGGCTGTATTCAACCGATCATCTGGGAGGTAAGGTAAGAGAGAGAAGAGAGAGCTGGTTAGAGGAAGTGTCGAATGAAGCTTGAGCGCCAGGATCCGGGGTTATATAGTACTTGGGGGCCTCTCCCTCCAGCTCCTTGCTGGGAGCTGGTAGTGGGGCCCCGGGTTGAGTAACCCTGGGTTCTGTCGCCTGTCCCCACTCATGTCTTTATTTACGGAGCTTTTAGTTTGGCGTTTGAATATTGGTGAGAACTTAATATGATAGGAGTGTTCCCGGGAGGGACTCACGACACCTACTATACTACGTATTCTATTGGACATACCTACAGAAAGGTTGGCTGTTCATTAATTGTTTCTTTCATGCGTAATAATCGAAATAGCTACTTCTGATGGTTTCCATTAATTTTGGCCCCCAAAACACAAATTAGGTACGCTCTTTTTTTTCTTTTTTTTTAAACTATCTTTGATCATTGGTAGTGCCATTTAATCGTCCTGAACCACGTCTTGACACTTTTTCCAGTGTTATTATACAAACTGATGGTGATTTCAGACGATTTCCCAGGTTTTTCACTCATAAAAAATCAATTCTGGGAGCTGAACACTTGGTAGAACTCAATTTTCCACTCTTTGCTCAAAATCGACTTCATATTCGGTCTTCTCGTCCCCAAAAACATAGAAAACGATATCTCAGAAGCTCATGTTACCAATATGTTGCTAAAATGCAAAAAGTACCTATTTTTACACACATTTTCACTCATAACACCCCTGGGTTTATTCCGATCGGGCTGAAAAGTTTCGGGACACAACTAGGGCCCAAATGGAGCATGTGTGCGAAAGAACGAATTTTTTAGACCGAAAATGAAGCCTGTACACGTGATACGGCGTACGGCGTACGGCGGACGGATATTGCATTTTTGGAATCTATGCACCTTGAAACGTAAAAGAAAAAAGTTTGAGGGGGTGTTATAAAAATTTTTTGCTGAGCGAATACATAGGTGTATTATTCACAGAATAATAAACCAAAAACGCTGCAAAGTCCTTGTCACATGGGTTTATTATTCTATTGGAGTTCTAGAGATTCTTGTTGGCAGTTAACTTTATAGTTTCTTTCATGTGGAATGATTGAAATAGCTATTTCTGATGATTTCCACCAATTTTGGCCCCCAAAACATGAAATAGGTACACTTTTTTTCCCCCAGATCATCTTTGATCATTGGTAGTGCGATTTAATGGTCTTGATTCAGCTGTTTACACTTTTTCTAATGTTAGTATACACATTGATGGTGATTTCAGACAGTTTTCCAGGTTTTTAAAAAAAAACAATTTTGGGAGCTGAACCAATGGTAAAACCTCAATTTCCGCGTCTTTGGTCAACATCGACTTCATATTCGGTCTTCTCGTCCTCAAAAACATGGAAAAAGATACCTCAAAAGCTCATGTTACTAACATGTTGCTAAAACGCAAAAAGTACCTATTTTTACACACATTTTCACTCATAACACCCCTGGGTATATTCCGATCGGGCTGAAAAGTTTCGGGACACAACTAGGGCCCAAATGGAGCATGTGTGCGAAAGAACGACTTTTTTAGATCTAAAATGAAGCCTGTACACGTGATACGGCGGACGGCGGACGGACATTGCATTTTTGGAATCTACGCACCTTGAAACGGAAAAGAAAAAAGTTTGAGGGGGTGTTATAAAAATTTTTTGCTGAGCGAATACATAGGTGTATTATTCACAGAATAATAAACCAAAAGGAGCGTACCTACCTAATTTAAGTTTTGGGGGCCAAAATTGGTGGAAACCATCAGAAATAGCTATTCGAATTATTACGCATGAAAGAAACAATAAATGAACAGCCAACATTTCTGTAGGTATGTCCAATAGAATAATAAACCCATGTGACAAGGACTTTGCAGCGTTTTTGGAATCTACGCACCTTGAAACGGAAAAGAAAACATTTTGAGGGGGTGTTATAAAAATTTTTTGCTGAGCGAATACATAGGTGTATTATTCACAGAATAATAAACCAATAATTTGCCATTATGATCAGTTTTCCAGACCTGGACAGAAATGAACAAAAAAAAAAAAACGCTGCACTTGTCACATGGGTTTATTATTCTATTGGACATACCTACAGAAATGTTGGCTGTTCATTTATTGTTTCTTTCATGCGTAATAATTCGAATAGCTATTTCTGATGGTTTCCACCAATTTTGGCCCCCAAAACTTAAATTAGGTAGGTACGCTCCTTTTTTTTTTTTTTTCAAATTATCGTTGATCATTGGTAGTGCCATTTAGTCGTATTGATCCACGTGTTGCCACTTTTGCTAGTGTTATTCTACAAATTGATGGTGATTTCAGACGATTTCGCAGGTTTTTGACTCATAAAAAATCAATTTTGGGGCTGAACATCTGGTACAACCTCAATTTTCCACTCTTTGGTCAAAATCGACTTCATATTCGGTCTTCTCGTCCAGGAAAACATGGAAACCGATACCTCAAAAGCTCATGTTACTTAGATGTTGCTAAAACGCAAAAAGTACCTACTTATACACACATTTTCACTCATAACACCCCTGGGTGTATTCCGATCGGGCTGAAACGTTTCGGGATACAACTAGGGCCCAAATGGAGCATGTGTGCGAAAGAACGAATTTTTTAGACCGAAAATGAAGCCTGTACACGTGATACGGCGGACGGACATTGCATTTTTGGAATCTACGCACATTGAAACGTAAAAGAAAAAAGTTTGAGGGGGTGTTATAAAAATTTTTTGCTGAGCGAATACATAGGTGTATTATTCACAGAATAATAAACCAAAAACACTGAATGAATTTTCACTGTTCATTTAATGAGCCTATTAGGTATAACAGTTTTAGCTGGAAAAATTGCTATAAATTCGTAGGCCCTGATTGAAGTCACTGGAAACATTAAGGAAGGTTTCAAAACACCGTAAAAGTAATGTGGGTTTATCAAAATTCAGAATGTCATAGTACATGAATGTAATATTATCATTATGCGTGCATAATGATAATCTATGCATGCATTTATTTCCTATACATGAGTATTAATCCTACACACGTACCAAGAACTGCTTTTCAGGATTTTCCTAAATGAAATGTTTCTCAAAACAGAGGTTTGGAAGGCATTGAGATCTGGCTCTTAGCAGGGGAATAAATGTATGAATCCATAAGAGATGATGAATTTTATACCGATAAACCTGCGCCCGCCCTCGAAATGTCGGGGTGCCTTTCTTTTGCATTGTTGTTATGACCAGCGGAGATCTAGACGGGTTGGTTAGCTGCTCAGAAATAGTAAATTATATAGTTCAGGAAGAATTTACAGCGTCGTTATTACCTTCTACGTAACCTTGAAACGTGAAACAGCTATAATTTTGAGAACAGTTCAACTTATTTTTTCATGCTCGATTCCAAACGATTTGATAAAATAATTAGAAAATAATAAACCACAAAAATCATGGTCCTAGTTGCGCTCCAAAGCTTGGTAGCCCGATCGGAATACACCCAGGGGTGTTGTAGGGAAAAAATGGGTGTAAAAATAGGGGTTTTCGAGGTTTTTTTGAGGTTTTAGTGAACAAAAGCTTGTGATGTATCGTTTTCCATGTTTTTTAGGGTGAGAAGACCATGACGAAGAAGAATATGAAGTTGGTTTTGTCCAAAGAGTGAAGAATTGAGGTTGTGACAAAGGTTCAGCTCCCGAAATTAATTTTTTATGAGTCAGAAACCAGGGAAATTGTCTGAAATCACCATACATTTGTATAATAACACTAGAAGTGCTATTAGCTGGTGAATCAAGACAATTAAATGGCACTATCAATGTTCAAAGATAATCTGTAAAAAAAAAAAAAAAAAAAAACGAGGATCCGAGGTCGTGTTTTTGGGGGCCAAAATTGGTGGAAACCACCAGAAATAGCTATTTCAATTACTGCGCATGAAAGAAACAATAAATGAACAGCAACATTTCTGTAGGTCCAATAGAATAATAAACCCAAGTGACAAGAACTTTTCAGCGTTTTAAAGTTGGAACCCGTTGCAATACATGCAATACTCTTTTGGTTTATTATTCGGTGAATAATACACCTATGTAATCGCTCAGCAAAAAATTTTTTCTTTTACGTTTCAAGGTGCGTAGATTCCAGAAATGCAATGTCCGTTCGCCGTCCGCCGTCCGCCGTATCACGTGTATCGGGTTCATTTTCGGTCTAAAAAATTCGTTCTTTCGCAGACATGCTCCATTTGGGGCCCCCATGCTGTGTTTTAGGGGCCAAAATTATTGGAAACCATCAGAAATAGCTGTTTCGATTATTACGCATGAAAGAAACAATAAATAAACAGCCAACATTTCTGTAGGTAGGTATGTCCAATAGAATAATAAACCCATGTGACAAGGACTGCATCGTTTTTTCTTTAAATCGCAGAAAAAAAGAGAGAACCCAAATTATCATTAACAATTTTTTCCAGAATTGAGCCCCCCCCCCCCCCCCCCCCCCCCAATACTGGTCGAATCTGGATGGTAAAACGCACGGAGATATCTGCTGATAACAACTGCTTTTGAGGATTTTCCTAATGAGGCATTTCACAAAATAGACGACGAATGCAACGAGATGTTTTCGAGTTGGCCGATAATTATATAAATAGAGGGAGCAATAAGTTGCATCTCGTGTCGCAATTAGGTTTACAGCTCTGCCCCTGCGTTGCACAAGAGGACGCAATATGTATGGCCGGACTCGCAATATGGATGGACTCGGACTCCCGAGGCGGAATTATCTCGGTCTTCGTGGTATCGTTCGTTACCTACCTTTCAAACATCAACAGCAGTTGCTACCAATATTGTTGATTATGCAATATTTTGGTTTATTATTTTCAATAATGAACCATTGGAATCGAGCATGAAAAACAAAATTCTTACCCCCCCTCAAAATTTGATGGTTTACGTTTCAAGGTATGTAGAATCCAAAACTGCAATAAAAATATTTCTGTCTGTCCGCCGTACGCCGTACGGGCCACTTTTCTTAGTTACCATGAAAAAAAAATTGATGAAATTCGGGTTATAGGTTCCGTTCGGCGTCTAGTTGGTCCTCGAAGCTCGACGTTACTGTGAGTCATCTCTAAGGGGTTCAAAATAGGGGTTGAAATTTTCAAAACGCCTATACCATTTTTTTACGTAAATATTTTTACGGTTTTAAATAGTTCTTGAACTTGCGAGTTTTTTAAGACCATCCGGAGCATCGTACGTCCAGCCGTTCGTTCACAGTAAGGCCCCGACGTTTGCACCGACAGGCATTTTCGACTCCAGTGTGAATGAAATTGTATACAATTCAAACCAAATCTCGTAACCAGAGACGCGCCCACAATAGGAATTTGTGAATACGGCCAATCATTGGTAGGGATCACCTGATTATATTGGCGGAGTATGAAGTCGAGTTGGTTGTTCTGTGATATTATTTAATTTGAAAAATGATGGCTCTTTTGGAGTTTGTTGGTAGGTAGTGAAACTTGGACAAACGTTGAGGTATTATTGATGGGTAAATTATTACTACGGTAAATCATTACTCAACGGTAAATTATTACACAACGGTTCATTATACCATCTACGTAGAAGGGGCTGGAGTTTGTTGGTAGGTACTTTTGCAACGTTTTTCACTCCTCATCAACAATTTCTTTTCAGAACTTCATTATGTGTGTTTCTTTTTGTTAGGTACTGTTTGTCATCGGCAGAATTATTTTAGCAACATTTAACTCGTGATTTAGGTAGGTACCTAGTAACGAGTACGGGGTTAGGTACTAACCTACGGAGGGTCTGCGATCTACATAATATGTATATAATAGTACATATCATATTATATAGACGGGTTATCTATACATAGAGCTGTGATCTGTAACAGAAGGGTATTCTATACAAAATAATAAACCGTTGTGCAGGGATTTGCAGCGTTTTGTTGGTTTTCTCGAGGATTTAGATTTTGACACTTTAAAGATTGGGTGCCTTTTGTAACGGTAATTCATAACACATTGTAAGTGCAGAGGCGGTGTCGGTATGGCGGCGTTTAGCTCTGTGATAATTTATCTCAATTTAAAAACCTGATACCTGATTAACTAGGTCAGTTGTGCTGCCCAACAATAACAGCAAACCAAAGCGTATCAACTGCTTTTCCCTGTCATCTTTAAAGAAACGAAGGTACGTACGTGAGGCGTCTAAAATAATAATCTGTGTTTTCGGTTTATTATTTTCCATGATGAACCTTTGGAATCGAGCATGATAAAAAAAAAAATGAACCCCCCCCCCCCCCACCCCTCATAATAATTTGGCGATTTGGTTTCAAGGTATGTAGAATCCGAAAATGCAGTTAAAAACGCTGCAAATTATTACGCAACGGTTTACTATTTACCTGCGTAGATGCCCCTCTTGCGTAGATCAACTGTTTTCTGCGGTCAGTACCCTCGAGCTCCCCCGAGGAAAGCCCTAAATCGAGTACTGGAGCCGGCCCGGGAATTGAAGTTTCGTACAAATACCAGGGATTCAATAATTCAGTCACTAATTATTTGTAGTTATTCATGAAACATAAGGTAAATAATAAACCGTTGTGTAATTATTTCCCTGTATAGATGCCCCTTCTGCGTAGATAGTATAATAAACCGTTGTGTAAAAATTTACCGTTGTGTTATAATTATTTACCGAACAATACATAAGCGATTTTTCAAGTAACAAAAGTACCTATCAACAAAATCCTAAAGATCCATCATTTTTCAAATGAAACATATCGCAGAACAACCAACTCGACTTCATACAGCCATCGGTGGTTATAATCAGGTGCTCCCTAGTGATGATATCTGGGTTGAATGTACACAATTTGAATCAACCTCCTGTTGACGAAGCCTGTGGGTGCGAACTTCTGGGCCTTACTGTGAACGAACCGCTGGACGTACAATGCTCCGGGTGGTCTCAAACGTAAAAAATTGAGGTAACGGCGTCCTGGAGATTTCAACCCCTATTTTTCACCCCTTAGGGATGACTGACATTAACGACGAGCTTCGCGGACCATCTAGACCCCAAATGGGACCCACAAACCAAATTTCATCAACTTTGGCTCATGGTGACTAAGAAAATTGCTAAGTACGGCGTACGGTGGACCGACAGAAATTTTGTTATTGCATTTTCGGATTCTACGTACCTTGAAACGGAAACCGTCAAGTTTTGAGGGTGGGTTAAAATTTTTTCTTCATGCTCCAAAATTTCTGTCTGTCCGCCGTACGCTACATAGCACTTGTCTTAGTTAACATGAACCAAAGTTGATGAATTTGGTTTGTATGTCCCGTTCGGGGTCTAGTTGGTCCGCGAAGCTCAGCGTTACAGTCAGTCATCTCTAAGGGGTTCAAAATGGGGGTTGAAATTTGCAGGACGCCTTAGCTCGAGAACTTTCGATAGAAGGGTATGGTTTTTTACGTTTTTAAATATTGATCTTGAACTAAAGAATTTCTTGAGACCACTGTAGGTATTTTTTGAGGCATTTTAAGACCAGCCGTTCCTTTGCACCGAAAAGCTTCGTCAACATGATCGAGAATCAAACGGTATAAATCCGGCCCCGATATCATTGCTAGGGAGCACCTGATTATAATCACGGATGGCTGTATGAAGTCTAGTTGGTCGTTCTATGATAATATTTCGTGTAAAAAACGCTGCAAATCCGTGCACAACGGTTTATTATTTTGTACAGAATACCCTTCTGTTACAGATCACAGCTCTCTGTATACTCGTATATAACCCGTCTATATAATATAATTTGTACTATTCTATACATATTATGTAGATCGCAGACCCTCCGTAGGTTAGCACCTAACCCCGTACTCCTTACTAGGTACCTACCTAAATCACGAGTTAAATGTTGCTAAAATAATTCTGTCGACGACAAAAAGTAACTAAAATGGCAAAAAGAAGCGCACATAATGATATTATGAAGGGAAATTGTTGATGTGGAGTGAAAAAAGTTGCAAACGTACCTACCAACAAATACTAGCCCCTTCTACGTAGATGGTATAATGAACCGTTGTGTAATAATTTACCGTTGAGTAATGATTTACCATTGTGTAATAATAATTTACCCATCAATAATACTTCAACGTTTGTTCAAGTTTCACTACCTATCAACAAACTCCAAAAGAGCCATCATTTTTCAAATGAAATAATATCACAGAACAACCAACTCGACTTCATACTCCGCGATTATAATCAGGTGGCCCCTAGCAATGATCTTATCTCGGGCCAATTCCCGATTGTTAGCGCGTCCCTGGAGATTTGGGCTAAATGTATACAATTTCATTCACCCTGCTGTTCAAAAAGCCTGTCGGTGCAAAATTCTGGGCCTTACTGTGAACGAACGGCTGGACGTACAATGCTCCGGGTGGTCTCAAAAAACTCGTAAGTTCAAGAACTATTAAAAGCCGTAAATAGATTCACGTAAAACAAAGGTATAGGTGTTCTGAAAATGTCAACCCCTATTTTGAACCCCTTAGAGATGACTGACAGTAACGTCGAGCTTCGAGGGCCAACTAGACCCCAAATGGGACCTATAAACCGAATTAAATCAATTTTTTTTCATGGTAACTAACTAAGAGAAGTGGCCAGTAGTGTCAGTACGGCGTACGGCGGACAGACAGAAATATTTTTATTGCATTTTCGGATTCTACATACCTTGAAACGTAAACCATCAAATTTTGAGGGGGGTTAGAATTTCTTTCTTCATGCTCGATTCCAATGGTTCATTATTGAAAATAATAAACTAAAATGATGGAACTTTCGGAGTTTGTTGATAGGTACTTTTGTAACTTGAACAAACGTTATGATTCATGAATAACAACAATATTATGAAATTTAATTCCCGGGACTGGCTCAATACTCGATTTAGGGCATCTATACAGTTAAATTATTGTTACCCAACGGTTATTATTTGTAAATTATTACACAATTTGTTTGTTTATTAGTTTATTTTTAAAGTACGGGGGAGCCCAATTACAAGCGTTTAATACAATAGAACAAGTCGTGGTATAATAATAATACTAATGAAATATGATAATGAGCAGGAACAAGTTGTACACACTTGATTGAATGAGACGGGAGACGAGTAGATTAATGATTTTAGTATAAACAGAGAATAGGAGAAAAAACCATAGTCGGGGTATGTACAAAGTAGCAGGTTTGCAGAACGGGGAAGTCTAGCTAATGGACGGTTCATCGGGTAGTTTGCTGCACAAAAGGGGACTTAAAACAACAACGATGACCGGGCACAAGGGCGAGGCACCAGGAAACAGAACTCCTCCTGCAGAGCACAATGGTTTATTATTGTGTAAAACACTACGCAACGGTAAATTATGACACAACGGTAAATTATTACACAACGGTAAATTACTACACAACGGTAAATTAATGCACAACGGTTTATTAATACTATCTACGCAGAAGGGGCATCTATAAAGGTAAATTATTACACAACGGTTTATTATTTACCTTATGCTTCATGAATACCTACAAAAAATGATGAATGATGAATTATTGAATTATTGGCTATAGCCAACTCGGCTCCCGTTTTTCCCAAACGGCTCCCGTCCATAGGAATACTAAATCCCCAAACGGCTCCCGCTTTCATCAACGCAAATTCCTTCCCACTTCATGCAAACTTAGGACAGCCCCGATTGAGGTGTGGTTAAAAATGTGTTGGTGTTGCGTCATGGATTTTGTTCATGTTTCTCGTGAAACATTTCGTCTTTTCTATTTTAGTCAAGCACTAAAAGGGCAGATTTTTCAGGCACACTTTTGCAATGTATTCCAGTCGCGATATCTTTTTCGATAAAAATTCATCAATGACATTCCTTACAAACTCCTGTTTTTTTCTTGATCGGGCAGTAGGGGTTTTTCCATGACTGCGTGCTTTTATTTGCGTCTCCGATTGTATTTAAATCAGTACGTCTATAACGTTGAATATGTTTGGATGAGCTGCCCTGAATTCGCCGTTGAATTTACTGTGGAAGGATTCACATCCATCAGTTGTCAAAGAAGGCGTAGATGAAGGCTCAGCCCAAATTTCAGGAGGAAAACGGCTATCTGGATATTATATAGTTTTCCAAAACATATACCTAGTCAAATACCTTGTCTATTTTATCATCTATTGGTTTGATAACCATTAAATCGTCTTTGAAACAGTCTTCGACTTCTGACGGTGGTAGGTAAGGGAGGCCAAATAAGCGTTTCACTGTTCGTAAACAGGAGGTTGATTCAAATTGTGTACATTCAACCCAGATATCATCACTAGGTGGCACCTGATTATAACCACCGATGACTGTATGAAGTCGAGTTGGTTGTTTTGCGATATGTTTCATATGAAAAATGATGGCTCTTTTGGATTTTGTTGATAAGTACTTTTGTTACTTGAACAAACGCTTAAGTATTGTTCGGTAAATAATTAATACACAACGGTAAATTTTTACACAACGGTTTATTATACTATCGACGCAGAAGGAGCATCTATACAGGGAAATTATTACACAACGGTTTACTATTTACCTTATGCTTCATGAATATCTACAAATAATTAGTGACTGAATTATTGAATCCCGCGCATTTGTATGAAACTTCAATTCCGGAGCCAGCTCCAGTACTCGATTTTGGTTTTTCCTGGGGGGAGTTCGAGGGTACTGACCACAGAAAACAGTGATCTGTACAGGTAAATAATAAACCGTTGTGTAATAATTTGCAGCGTTTTTCAGAACCTTGCGTAATGTTGAATTCAATTTGGAAAAGCTATAAATTTAACGGATCATGCGCTGTGAACTGACTGTTTCCCCAGCTTCAAGCTGTTGTGAAGCTCTTCAAAGTGGGCAGGGTAGTGAATTGATGTGTAATTAATGATAATAATAGTAATTATTATTGTAGGTACGTTTAGTGTGGCTTATAAAGCCAGTCAATGAGCCCGCACTGTTTAGGTCCGATCTGAGGCAGGTTCCGACGTGACCGCGTTGAGTTGTCCGTCACCTCGGTCACCTTCCGTTCTCCCGGTAGGTCCGAGTATTGTCGGTCCGAGGACGATGAGATACGAGCGCCCCAGTTTCCGCCGGCGCCGTCCTCGTCCCAGTTCCGACGCCGCCAGCGCCTCCCGAAAACGCCGCCGCTGCCCGCTCATCCTGAAGGATGTTTCCGCACTTGCGAATCCCCACCCCATCTGATCACATGGGTTTATTATTCTACTGGACGTACCTACAGAAATGTTGGCTGTTCATTCATTCAAACACACGGAAATTTAAAAAAGAGCGGAATACTTTTGTTCTGAGATCAAGGTATGGCGTGTAATTTACAAGAAAATATATCTTTTTTTTCAATTGCTTTGTAAATAAATAAAAAAAATAAAAAAAAAATCAGTCATGCAGCATGACTTAATGAGCGAATTTTCAAAGAAATATTCGAATTAATGGCTATGGTTTTGAATAAAGGAAAACTTCGGTCTAAAATTTGGTTTTCTATGTATATTCTCTTCGTATTTATTTTAATTTGTACGTTTTGTCCATCCTGATTCTACCGTTTGTTTATTA
This sequence comes from Leptopterna dolabrata, assembly GCA_954871275.1. Lineage (NCBI taxonomy): Eukaryota > Metazoa > Arthropoda > Insecta > Hemiptera > Miridae > Leptopterna > Leptopterna dolabrata. Next base: position 3,464,709 of record OX940975.1, on the reverse strand, counting down.
CGTAATTGTACTAAGTGCTTATTTATTTGATCGCTGTGGGTAAATTCAAGGAGTTGTACTAATCGTTTGCCTCCCCCTTTTTTGCTTCGAACTCTCGTCTTCAATTAATACTTCTCACATTTTTCAATCTGACCACTCTAAGGGGGTGGGGGTAAGAGTTTAAAGATTATCCTAGTTTTGGGTAATTTTTGCGCACTTTAAATGCTCTAATTTAAGAACGGATTTAGATATCTAAAATCCGATTTCACTATCGTGTTCAGCGTGCAAAAACCTTTAAAATGAGGGGTCACTTGTTAGAAAATAACATTTAGGGGATTTTTGAGTAATTTTTGCGCACTTTAAATGCTCTAATTTGAGAACGGATCAAGATATCTAAAATCCGATTCCACCATCGTGTTCAGCGTGCAAAAACCTTTAAAATGAGGGGTCACTTGTTGGAAAATAACATTTTGGGGATTTTTGGGTAATTTTTGCGCACTTTAAATGCTCTAATTTGAGAACGGATCAAGATATCTAAAATCCGATTCCACCATCGTGTTCAGCGTGCAAAAACCTTTAAAATGAGGGGTCACTTGTTGGAAAATAACATTTTGGGGATTTTTGGGTAATTTTTGCGCACTTTAAATGCGCCAAAACCCTCCTTAGAGTAGGCCAATTTCGCCCATCTTCGAACTTAGCCTTTCGATTGCCAAGATAGATTTTTTGTGCAAATTTGAGCTGTTTATCTCAATTCTATCGATAGTTATCGTCTGGAGTGACACATATATAAATAAATATATATATATATACATATAAAAAAGTGTTAAATTTCAGGAATCGTTTTAGAATGGTCTGAAACGGATTTCTATGAAGAAAATTTCCAAAAATTTATATTATTTAAATTTCGAAGCCATTGCAATAGCTTCATTTTCTTTGAAAATTCGCTAAAACGGACGGTAGACCTACGGTTCTACAGTCAGATCATTTAATAAAGATTAACGTTTGTTTCGCCAAAGTTTCCGTCAATGGAAACTATGCAGCTCATTAATGCATCAAAAGTTGAAAACGTTTTTGTTTCACCTCCCGTCAATTTCCTAATGTTATTATGGACCGAATGAAATTTATATCTATTTATATCGATTTATTTATATCGTTTTGTGACGCTCGCAACCACCATAGTCACGTGACGCTCGCAACCAACATAGTAACGTGATGTAATTTCGATGGTGCAATTTCTTGTGCCATGAAGTGACGCTCAATCGTGACGTGACGCTCGTGACGTTCGGAAAACAAAGGGAAACGTCCTGTTAATCATTATTAAATGATGATAATGCCATATTTTACACCATAAGGAAAATTAAAAAATACTGTAATAGTTACACGCAGGAAATAGTTGCGATAAATACGTACCCATATGTTTTAGACTGTACATACGAAAAAAGGTATATTAATTTTGTTTTGTCTTTGCATTTGTATCAACGACTTTATTGTAATGGCAAAATACGGCCAGTGACGCCACTCTTCCCCTAACACGGGCAATTAGCCCATATTGGGGAATAATTTTCTGTACATGTCTTAACGAATGCCATTTATGTATTGTACAATAATGAAAAAAAAAAAAAAAAATTGCTTTCACGCGCAGTAATTGAAATGGCTATTTTGATGGTTTCCACAAATTTTGGCCCCCAAAAGCATTAATTGGGCTCGGTTTTTTTAAAAACAGATTATTTTTGATCATTGATAGTACCATTTAATTGTCTTGATTCACTCGGTGATACGACTTCGAGTGTTATTATACAAATGAATGGTGATTTCAGACAATTTCCCGTGTTTTTGACTAATAAAAAAAGAATTTCGGGAGCTTAACCTTTGTTACAACCTCAAATCTTCACTCTTTGGTCAAAATCAACTTCATGTTCGGTCTTCTCACCCTAAAAAACATGGAAGACGATACACCAGAAGCTCATGTTCACTAAAACCTCAACAAAATCTCGAAAACCCCTATGATTACACCCATTTTTCTCCCGTAACACTCCTCGGAGTATGCCGATCGGGCTGCCGAGTTTCGGATCACAACTAGGAGGACCCAAAAGTGTTCCCAATTGGGGACCCAAGCTGTGTGCGGAAGAAAGACGATTTTAGACCAAAATTTAACGTAAATTTATGGCCGAAACTTCGTTAGAACCTCAATTTTCCACTCCTCGGTCATAATCGACTTCATATTCGGTCTTCTCGTCCCAAAAATATGGAAAACGATACCACAAAAGCGCATGGTACTAAAACACAGCAAGTACCTATTTTTGTACCCATTTTCACTCGTAACACCCCTGGATATATTCCCATCGGGCTGCAAAGTTTCGGGTCACAACTAGGACCCAAATGGAGCATGTGTGCGAAAGAACGAATATTTTGTAGGAGTTGAAATTTTCAGAACGCCGTAGCTCGAAAACTTTCAATGGAAGGGTATGGTGTTTTAATGTTTTTAAATTGATCTTGAACTAAAGAATTTTTTGAGACCACGCGGAGCATTGCACGACCAGTCGTTCGTTTGCACCGAAAAGCTTCGTCAACACGATCGTGAATCAAACGGTATAAATCCGGCCCGGATATCATCACTAGGGAGCACCTGATTATAATCACGGACCGACAAGAGATGTTGTCTCTGTAGATAAGTGAATAGCCCCCCCCCCCCCCCCAGCCGAGGACGTAGGAGTCGATAACGGCCCAGTAGCGCGATTCTGCAACTCGCTACCTTATTGTCGGTATGGAGTCGGTGTCGCTATTCCTCTCGTGTAACGACACCCGGATAGCGAAATTGGTATTCTGGAACTTATGATACCGAACTTGAATAACAAATTGTCGTTGCAGAACGAGATACCGACGTCGTTAGCTTGTCTCACGAAATCTGAGTCTAGGGCGAGCAATCGACTGGAACTCATTCCGTTTCCATGGTGATAAGCAGTGATGAAGTGAATTGAAGAAATAAATGCTCATACCTTGGAAGTCAAAAATTGCAGTTTGGGATCACTTGACACTTGGGATAGGTTTTGATTTCAATTTTAGCGAATTTTCAAAGAAAATGAAGCTATTGCAATGGCTTCGAAATTTAAATAATATAAATTTTTGGAAATTTTCTTCATAGAAATCCGTTTCAGACCATTCTAAAACGATTCCTGAAATTTAACACTTTTAGCGAATTTTCGAAGAAAAGGAAGCTATTGTTCTCGGTCCAAAATTTTTAAAACTCGAATTTCCGAAAGATTTTTATACCAAAATCCGTTTCAGACCATCCTGAATTCCCTGCCGAAAGACACCAAAAATTATATGTATATATATATATATTTATATATTTATATATATATTTATATATATATTTATATATGTATGTGTCATTCCAGACGATAACTCTCGAAAGAATTGAGATAAAAAGTTCAAATTTGCACGAAAAATCTGTCTTGGCAATCGACAGGCTAAGTTCGAAGATGGGCAGAATCGGGTCACCCTAAGGGGGAGTTTTGGGGAGTTTTAGGGGGGGAAAATTACCCATAAATTCCCAAAATGAAAAAGTCTGACAAGTGACACCTCATTTTAAAGGTTTTTGTACGCTGAACACGATGGTGAAATCAGAATTGCGATATCTCATTCCATTCTCAAACTGGAGCACTTTGAAGATGAAGGAACGTGGTTATTTCTTGAGATGTTCTTCCTGGTTCGTCTGCTCTAAGCTGATAACGGAATGGGATATCGCAATTCTGACTTCACCATCGTGTTCAGCGTTGGAAAATCTACAAACCGAGGTGTTACTCGGCAAAAAATGGAACAAAAAATTTGTTACGTACCTACCCAATACCTACTCTTCTGGTACCTATTCAAAACATTTTTGATTTCCCCCTCCCCCTCCTTCCACCCCAAATTTTACTTTGCGTAAAACTACTCCTGTTTTAATTTTGTATGGTATCAAGTTGGGAAAACATTGGCCGAAAATTAATTTTCAGAAAATTTTAGGCGGAGGAGGAAGATGCCGAAAACTTCGAAAATTCGCTCTTATAGCCATGCTGCATGACTGTGGTTTTTTTTTTTATATGTATATATATATTTATATATGTGTCACTCCAGACGATAACTCTCGATAGAATTGAGATAAACAGCTCAAATTTGCACAAAAAATCTATCTTGGCAATCGAAAGGCTAAGTTCGAAGATGGGCGAAATTGGCCTACTCTAAGGAGGGTTTTGGCGCATTTAAAGTGCGCAATAATTACCCAAAAATCCCCAAAATGTTATTTTCCAACAAGTGACCCCTCATTTTAAAGGTTTTTGCACGCTGAACACGATGGTGGAATCGGATTTTAGATATCTTGATCCGTTCTCAAATTAGAGCATTTAAAGTGCGCAAAAATTACCCAAAAATCCCCAAAATGTTATTTTCTAACAAGTGACCCCTCATTTTAAAGGTTTTTGCACGCTGAACACGATGGTGAAATCGGATTTTAGATATCTAAATCCGTTCTTAAATTAGAGCATTTAAAGTGCGCAAAAATTACCCAAAACTAGGATAATCTTTAAACTCTTACCCCCCCCCCCCCACCCCCTTAGAGTGGTCAGATTGAAAAATGTGAGAAGTATTAATTGAAGACGAGAGTTCGAAGCAAAAAAGGGGGAGAATATGAACCCACAGCGATCAAATAAATAAGCACTTACTTAGTACAATTACGTAATAAACAAACGGTAGAATCAGGATGGACAAAACGTACAAATTAAAATAAATACGAAGAGAATATACATAGAAAACCAAATTTTAGACCGAAGTTTTCCTTTATTCAAAACCATAGCCATTAATTCGAATATTTCTTTGAAAATTCGCTCATTACGTCATGCTGCATGACTGGTTTTTTTGTTTCGTCTTGTGGTATTAATACAGTTATGTTATTATGCCAAATTTATTTGTATAAATTCATGTATGATTTTGTTGAAATTCATGTTTTATAATTGGTACCTACTCGGAAATTCTGATAAATATGCAAGTGAATGAATACCTACCTACCTACGTTTACGTTATTTTCAAAATCCTATATTTTCTAATAAATTAATTAACAACCTATTAAGGTCACTTACATTTATTATAGAAAACGTAGGGGATCGGTACCTACAGCAAAATTAGGTAGGCACGTACCTGGATTTCAGGGGATAATCCATTCAATCTGGTGCATTGGAGCAATGGTCGAATTCGGTTCATGGCCAAGTGTCGGCTTATCCTAAAGGTTTTTCAGAGCATGCAGGAATCAAGAATCCACGAATCTTTAATAAAATACCCCAAACAATAAAAACCAAAATTGATATATTAAAAATCACGATAAAGTGGAATACAACAATTAAAAGATGGCTATTGGATCAAAACAAAGACAATCTAAATTATTTATATAGACCAAATTGAAATAGCACCTAATCGCAATCACAGTTTTCTAATAACTGTATTACATACATTGCTATAACTATTTTATTTTTTCTATTAACCGTTGTATTGTTTGATTTATAAGCATTAAGGAATACTCCGCAACAAGGATGTTTACAAATTTTGTATTGCCCTTACACTACACAGGCATCGCCTTCAGGGGTTCAGAAAGATAGTTACCTACATATTCTTTTTAACTTAGAAATAGTGTTGTCTACCTAAATAAAAAACCTACCTATCTCTACAATATTTGTGTATGTACCTACTAACTAGAAAAATGTTTGTATTTACTTATTTTTCTGAATAAACAATCTATCTCTCTCTCTCTCTCTCTCTCTCAAGGGAATAAGGATTTTGCCCATCTCGTAGCACTCTTCTTTCAAACCGAGGGCGATACCTCTGTTCCCTTTCTTGCAGAATTTCAATTCCCAAGCAAGGAATTCGAGGGTCATAATGCCTGACATTATTATCCAAAATTCATAAGCGCACGAAAAATACGGTAGGTAGGTAGGTAACAACTGCATATATATGGTGAAATGCGATTCTAAAAAGTAGATAACTACTCAAAGTGAAATAGACTATATCACTAATCGAAGTCTTCTATATCACTAACTTCCTAACTACCTACCTATCAAGTAATTTTAACGTTTTAAGTTTATTTATTACGATGTTTTATGACATCACTGCCATAAATTATTAAGCCACTAATTTACCTACCTAGTTACCTACGGTAAGTACCTACATTGGGCTTATATTACATCAAATAAAATTGAAAAAACATGCCAAAAGAAAAGTAGGTACACTTACCGTTACGTTAAACACTTACCGTAAAACTTTCTACCGCCGAAATGCAACGTCAAGCTAAGTTTTTTGGGTGTAACGAGCTTTCGGTACGGATAACGGGGGGGTCTAGAGCCGTCGAAATGCAAACGACCCCGCAACGACAATTTATCGACGATTAAGCGATAGCTGACGCTATTGAGCCCTTACAGAATACCAATCGTCGGTATTTAGTGGCATCAATAGTTTTTGTTATGCTAACGATATTTCATCGTCGTTACGATGCCATACCGAGTTGCAGAATCGCACTGCAGGTTCGCCAAAAAGATAGCGAGCGCTCAAACGAGCATCTCTTGTTAGATCTGACTGATATCAGCAGGTCCCCTGCTGTGAGTGAGATCTCGGCCGGGCCAAGGCTCCCGTCATCAGCTCGGCCATCTTCTCCGATGCCCCTCGCAACGGGTCACCGAGCGCTCGAACGCAGTTTTTCTCCGTATTTTCCTCGATCGTTGCTCGTAAGACGACGGTTTAGTCGATACAGCGGCTGCCCTTCGTCCGTATCGTCTGATTGTCACGTACGCAACGGTCTATTCATATCGCTCAACTCAAGAGTCAGAACTGCCTGTAAACAGACTCGTGCAACCTTGCGAAACGGCTCATCATCTATAATGAATAATGGCCTCGTCACACTACAATAAATAATAATAATAATAAATAATAATAAATAATAATAAACCTGCAAAGTCCTTGTCATATGGGTTTGTTATTCTGCTGGACGTATCTAGAGAAATGTTGGATGTTCTTTTATTGTTTCTTTCATGTGAAGTAATTGTAATAGCTATTTCTGATGGTTTCCACCAATTTTGCCCCCCCCCCCCTCCAAAACACGAATTAGGCTCCTATAGGTACATATATTATAAATATATAATATGATATATATATTTATAAAACAAATTATCTTGGATAATTGATAGTGCTATTTAATGGTCTTGATTCATTGTATTTATTTTATTATTTTATTTATTATTTATTCGATAGTACGGCTGACGCCAATTCACAAATGTATAAAAATTTAGAGTTTCTTCACCATAAATTATACAAATTTATTATGATTTCCGACAATTTCCCAGGTTTTCGACTCATAAAAAATGAATTTTGGGAGCTGAACATCTGGTAGAACTCAATTGTCCACTCGTTGGTCAAAATCAACTTCATATGCGGTCTCCTCGTCCTAAAAAACATGGAAAACGATGCCTCCAAAGCTCATGTTGCTGAAATACCAAAAAACGCTGCAAACTCCGTGTCACATGGGTTTATTATTATACTTGACATACCTACTGAAATGCTGGCTGTTCATTTATTGTTTCTTTCACTTGAAATAATTCGAATAGCTATTTCTGGTGGTTTCCACCAATTTCGGCCCCCAAAACTTGAATTAGGTAGGTACGCTTCTTTTTGTATTCGCCCAGCAAAAATTTTTTTTTTTCAAATTATCTTTGATCATTGATAGTACCATTTAATCGTCTTGATCCACCTGTTGACGGCGGACGGCGGACGGCGTACGGCGGAGGGAAGGAGGGCATTTTTGGAATCTACGCACCTTGAAACGGAAAAGAAAAAATTTTGAGGGGGTGTTATAAACATTTTTTGCTGAGCGAATACATAGGTGTATTATTCACAGAATAATAAACCAAAAATCGTTCTTTCGCACACATGCTCCATTTGGGCTCTTGTTGTGTCCCGAAACTTTTCAGCCCGATCGGAATATACCCAGGGGTGTCATGAGTGAAAATGGAAAATGTGTGTAAAAATAGGTACTTTCAGCGTTTTAGCAACATGTTGGTAACATGAGCTTTTAAGGTATCGTTTTTCATGTTTTTGGGGACGAGAAGACCGAATATGAAGTCGATTTTGACCAAAGAATAGAAAATTGAGGTTCTACCAGATGTTCAGCTCCCGAAATTGATTTTTTATGAGTCAAAAACCTGGGAAATCGTCTGAAATCACCATCAATTTGTAGAATAACACTGGAAAAAGTGTCAACAGGTGGATCAAGACGATTAAATGGTACTATCAATGATCAGAGATAATTTATTAAAAAAAAAGCGTACCTTATTCGTGTTTTGGGGGCCAAAACTGGTGGAAACCACCAGAGATAGCTATTTCAATTATTTTATATGAAAGAAACAATAAATAAACAGCCAACATCACTGTAGGTAGTCCAGTAGAATAATAAACCCATGTGAAAAGGACTTTGCAGCGTTTTCCAGTGTTATTATACAAACTGATGGTGATTTCAGACGATTTCCCAGGTTTTTCACTCATAAAAAATCAATTTTGGGAGCTGAACATTTGGTAGAACTCAATTTTCCACTCTTTGGCCAAAATCGACGTCATATTCGGTTTTCTCGTCCCCAAAAACATGGAAAACGATATCTCAGAAGCTCATGTTACCAACATGTTGCTAAAATGCAAAAAGTACCTATTTTTGCCTTCGGTTGTATTAATCATTCTTTGCTCCTCCAAAAACTGTCTTATCATTTCTTGTTCTCATCAAGTGCTTGCGCCCTCATTGAATCTTATTTGCGGGGGCGCACTCAGTCAGTCGTTATCCAGGGCATGCAGTCCAAACAGCTGTCCATTGATACTGGTGTGCCACAAGGTTCAGTCCTTGGACCGTTTTTATTTTCAGTATTTATTAATGATATGACCAGTATTCTTTCCAGTTCTAGTTCTCGATTCCACCTCTATGCTGATGACACCCAAATTTATAGGAGAAGTTCTTCAGATCCTGATGGACTCAGGTGGACAGTGGATGAGCTCAACAGAGAGCTCGGCTTAATAAATTTGTGGTGCACTGAGAACGGACTTTCAATTAACCCAAAAAAGAGCCAAGCAATAATAATTTTCAAATTTGAGATCTCTACTTCTCGCCTACCTTCCCTTGTTATTAATAGTTCCCCAATTCTTTTTGTCCCTAAAGTAAAAAGCCTTGGACTTATTATTAATTCAACACTCTCTTGGGGTGATCATATATCCAAGATGTCATCTTCAGTTTATGCATCAATGCACTCACTTCGTAATCTGGCCTATTGCACACCATATCATGTTCGAATGCTCCTTTTTAAAACACTTCTTCTCCCTCATTTCAATTATTGTTCTATTCTGTATATATGGTCCCTTGATAGTAAATCATTGCAACGCTTAAAATTAGTTTTCAATTCTTGTATTAGGTATGTTTTTAGACTGAAGTCCCGTGGCCACATATCTGCCTACACCGACCGACTCTTGGGAATGGATATTATCACGTATCTCTCTGTACGGGCAACCTGTTTCATTTTTCAAGTTAACCACGGTAGCTTTCCTGAGTACGTCAGTGAATTATTCCAACTTGGAGGCTCTGCTCGTGCAAATAATATGAGTGTACCTGTACATAGTGGCAGGATGATGAGCTCTTCGATTGCGGTGGCAGGTGCGAGAGCTTGGAATTCCCTCCCTGTAGCGATACGGGGTGCCTCCTCCTTGGGGATCTTCAGGAGGGCGGTCGAGCGCCACTTCCTTACTGAGCACTAACCTTCCTTGTTTTCTGTACTCTTCTCGGTCTCTCTTTCTTCTCCTATCCTCCTGCTATTTCTTTCTCTTCTCTCTCTTTTTTTTTTTTTTTTTTTTTTTTTTTTTTCCAAGTGTCTTCTATCTACTTCTTTCATTAATTCATCTATCTTCTTTCATTAATTCATCTATCTTCTTTCATTAATTCATCTATCTTCTTTCTATTTTTTCTCTCTTCAGTCTTATACCCGTGCTATTAGCATTTTTGTTGTTGCTATTTTACCTTCGGAATTTTATATATGCCCATCAGGCTTTTATTTTTGCGCCCTTCAGGCTCTTCTCTTTTTTTTATGCCCCTCTGGCTCTGTATTTGCCCTTCTGGCTTTCCATTTTTTTTAAATGTATAATATATGTTATTTCTCTATTGGTTGCTTTGTTTTAAGTGTGTTTGATGCGCGAGGTGGGACTGTATTGTCCTATGCATCAATAAATATATTATTATTATTATTATTATTACACACATTTTCACTCATAACACCCCTGGGTATATTCCGATCGGGCTGAAAAGTTTCGGGACACTACTAGGACCCAAATGGAGCAAGTGTGCGAAAGAACGAATTTTTTAGACCGAAAATGAAGCCGGTACACGTGATACGGCGGACGGCGGACGGACATTGCATTTTTGGAATCTACGCACCTTGAAAGGTAAAAGAAAAAATTTTGAGGGGGTGTTATAAAAATTTTTTGCTGAGCGATAATACGTAGGTGTATTATTCACAGAATAATAAACCAAAACCCTGTAAGTCCTGTTACTGATACAGAGCTGTACTGTTACAGATACAGCTCTTTGTATAGATAAATCTTCTATATAGATCACAGATCACCTATTATAGATATATATCACCTCCGTATCTCAGTACCTAACCCCATACTCGTTACTAGGTACCTACCTAAATCACGAGTTAAATGTTGCTAAAATAATTGTGTCGATGACAAACAGTAGGTACTTGAAATGGCAGAAAGAAACACAAAAGAAGTTCTGATGGGAAATTGTTGATGTACATATTCGGCTCCGGTAGGATTTCGATCTCGGGAACTTTTGCGTCACAGTCCGTCACGCACACCACTCCTCTATAACGACAACCTGACTGAACCAGTGATCTGCGCTCTCAACTACTCAGTTTGATGACTGCATACACGCTGCCTTTTACGGCCAGTTGTATATCACTCGAAAAAATCAGAAAAAAATCGAACTATTCAAAAATGCGGAAAAAAACCGACACCTCAGAGTAAATATTTTCTGAGATAGGGATACTTCGGGTTTTTCAACCTTAAGAGTTGACTGACAGTAACCAACTTGTGCCCGAACGGGACCCATATACCAAATTTCATGCATTTGGTTTCATGAGAACTAAGGAAAAGCGTTGCAAATTATTACACAACGGTTTATTATTTATCTGCATAGATGCCCCTTCTGCGTAGATCACTGTTTTCTGTGGTCAGTACCCTCGAGTTCCCCCCCAGGAAAGCCCTAAATGGAGTACTGGAGCCGGCCCGGGAATTAAAGTTTCATACAAATGCGCGGGATTCAATAATTCAATCATTAATTATTTGTAGGTAGTTACTCATGAAGCAAACGGTAAATAATAAACAGTTTTGTAATAAGTTACCTGTATAGATGCCCCTTCTGCGTAGATAGTAAAATAAACCGTTGTGTAATAATTTACCTATGTGTAATAATTTACCCAATAATACTTCAACGTTTGTTCAAGTTGCAAGGTACCGACCAACAAAATCCTAAAGACCCATCATTTTTCAAATGAAATAATATCACAGAACAACTAACTCGACTTCATAAAGCCATGCGTGATTATAATCAGGTGCTCTCTAGTGATGATATCCGGGGGAATGCATACAATTTGATTCACCCGCCTGTTGATGAAGATTTTCGGTGCAAACGAACGGCTGGTCGATGCTCCGGGTGGTCTCAAAAATTTCTTTAGTTCAAGATCAATTTAAACACGCGAAAAAAGCTACGGCGTTTTGAAAACTTCAACCCCTATTTTTCACCCCTTAGAGATGACTGACATTAACGCCGAGCTTCGTGGACCAACTAGACCCCAAACGGAACGTACAACCCAAATTTCATTAATTTTGGTTCATGGTAACTATGAAAAGTGCGGAGTTCCGCGTAAGGTACGGACGGAAATATTTTTATTGCATTTTCGGATTCTACATACTTTGAACGTAAACCATCAAATTTTGTGGGGGGTTAAAAAAAATGTTTTCATGCTCGATTTCAAAGGTTCACTATTGAAAATAATAAACCAAAATTTTTCCCAGTAATAATTTGCTGCGATTTTAAAAGTGAGGAGGTAAGCAAACATGAAAATTAGCTCATATGGCCATGCCGCATGACTGGCACTGTTCAACTGGCGGTACGTCGCGACGCACGAAAGTAGGTCTGTCGTAGGCGCGTGACAAGAAAGTGAATAAATGACGGGCTGTCGATGGGATAGGAAGGTCCGTTTGTGTCGGGGGCCTGTTGGGCGGACTTGGGCCGGACGGATGTGGGACGGGCTGATGTGGGACGGGACGGGCTGGTCGTCGACAGACTTCTCCCGGAACCCGCTCGCTCCCGTCGCGGCCCCTCCGTGAAAGCAGCTTTCGGGAACGGCAACCGAGTTGGGGTCGAATCAACTCGGCCCTCGACCTCCACCTCACTGTGTAAGCTCACTGGCTCACTGGCTCACTGGCTCACGCGCTCACGGTTCGCCTCACGAAAAACATGTGGAAATTACTTGTAAACACCGCCACGTTCCTGCATCTCGGTATCCAGCAGTGCTCTGGTAAATCCAATGCGTCGTAAGTTCCAGTCACGCAGCATGACTATAGGTACAAGCGAATGTTCAAAACGCTGCAAATCCGTGCACAACGGTTTATTATTTTGTACAGAATACCCTCCTGTTACAGATCACAGCTCTCTGTATAGATAACCCGTCTATATGTATAATATGTACTAGTCTATACATATTATGTAGATCGCAGACCCTCCGTAGGTTAGTACCTAACCCAATACTCGTTACCAGGTACCTACCTAAATCACGAGTTAAATGTTGCTAAAATAATTCTTTCGATGACAAACAGTAACTATAATGGCGAAAAGAAACGCAAATAATGAAGTTCTGAAGGAAAATTGTTGATGTGGAGTGAAATAGATGCCCCTTCTGCGTAGATCACTGTTTTCTGTGGTCAGTAGGTACCTACCCTGCTATTTAAGTAACTAAGTAACTAAGAAAAGTGGGGAGTGCGGCGTACGGCGGACAGACAGAAATTTTGGTTTATTATTTTCAATAATGAACCATTGGAATCGAGCATGAAAAAAAAAAAAAAAAAAATTCTAACCCCCCCTCAAAATTTGATGGTTTACGTTTCAAGGTATGTAGAATCCGAAAATGCAATAAAAACTACCGTACTGACATTTTTTCTTATTTACCGTGAAACAAAATTGATGAAATTCGGGTTATAGGTTCCGTTCGGGGTCTAGTTGGTCCTCGAAGCTCTGCGTTACTGTCAGTCATCTCTAAAGGGGTTCAAAATAGGGTTTGCAATTTTCAGAACGCTGTAGTTCGAAAACTTTCGATTGAAGGGTATGGTTTTTTTACGATATTAAATTTGTCTTGAGCTAAACAATTTTTTGAGACCACCCGGAGCATTGTACGTCCAGCCGTTCGTGAGCACCAAAAAGCTTCGTCAACACGATCGTGAATCGAACGGTATAAATCCGGCCCGGACATCATCACTAGGGACCACCTGATTATAATCAAGGATGGCTGTATGAAGTCGAGTTGGTTGTTCTGCGATATTATTTCATTTGATAAGTGATGGACTATCTGATTTTGTTGGTAGGTAAGTACTTCTGAAACTTGAACAAACCTTGAAGTATTGTTGATGGATAAATTATTACACAATGGTAAATTATTACACAACGGCAAATTATTACACAACGGTAAATTATTACACAACGGTTCATCTACCAAGAGGGGGCTGGATTTTGTTGATCGGTACTTTTGCAACTTGAACAACCGTGAAAGTATTATTGATGGGCAAGTTATTACACAACGGTTCATTATACTTGACCACGAGGGTAGGTGTTGACCACAGAAAACAGTGATCTACGCAGAAGGGGCATCTATTTCACTCCACATCAACAATTTTCCTTCAGAACTTCATTATTTGCGTTTCTTTTTGCCATTTTAGTTACTGTTTGTCATCACAGAATTATTTCAGCAATATTTAACTCGTGATTTAGGTAGGTACCTAGTAACGAGTACGGGGTTAGGTACTAACCTAGGGAGGGTCAGCGATCTACATATCTATACAGAGAGCTGTGATCTGTATCAGAAGGTTTTTCTGTACCAAATGATAAACCGTTGTGCAGGGATTTGCAGCGTTTTTTTATCGCATTTTCGGATTCTACATACCTTGAAACGTAAAACATCAAAATTTGTGGGGGGGGGGGTTAGATTTTTTTTTTTTTTTTCATGCTCGATTCCTGTGGTTCATTATTGAAAATATTAAACCAAAATGATGGATCTTTTGGATTTTGTTGATAGGTACTTTTGTAACTTGAACAAACAAAAGTTATGCATCATGAATAACAACAAATAATTAATGATATAATTCATGAATCAACCGCATGTAGGTACATTTTATGAAACTATAAATCCTTTAAAAATCCGCCCAGAATACGAAATTAACCAAAGATGAATTACATAAGCATGATCCATCAATCGGTTTCCATAATAATATCAAGTCTAATTTTTAAAGCACCATAATATTGTTATAAGATTTCATGTTACCAACCCTTTGTTCATGTCGTCATTTTATTCTTCAGCAGTTGCAAGACTGTCGAGGTGGGTCATAATAAAGAGGAAGCCATTACAGAGATGAGCAACCTGATAGCAGTAGTACTTGACTTCTAAAACTTCTCTTTATTATGGCGCTCAGTATCATAGCGATTTTATATTACGTTTTATTACAATGTAATGTCGAGTTTGTATTAGTGAAAGATTATTCGTTCACAGCGTTCCCTCCTGCGACAGATATGAGCGAGGGTGGTTAGTAAGATGAAAACTTGAACAAATAAATTGTAGATTTGATATAATTATGATAGGAACCGATTGATGAAGCATTACGAATGTTATTAGAAACGGCAGGCATTTCGGCGTACCTACATGAACTTCTCAACTACATTATGTACCAAATGTTTTCTGGGTGTATGTGCCCTCACTTTCAAACTCGTCAACGTCAGTCCGCTCCACCGTTATTATTGATGTATTAAATTAAAGATCCTGAATCAAACTTTCTCAATGTTCGCCGATCTATCGATGATTATCGATATAACTTTTGATGAGGGTTCTGATGGTGTCTCGACGTCCGTTGAGGTGGCCACAAAACAGACTCCGGGAGATTTGACACTGGACACAGCTCTGACGACATCGTCTTTTGTTGTTGTTGGCCCCTCCGGTCTTCTTTATCCGAAGTTGACGAGCCATGTCCGGGAATCGCTTCTCAACCGCTCGCAACTGGCCTTGAACACCTCGTGAAAGATCTTTTCGGGTTTTCCGAGGTCCGACGGGAAGAAGATGAATATCATTGCTAACCATTTCCTCAAAGAGATTTTGTTCACCTACGTGCATTTCCTTGGGGGGGGGGGGGGGGGGGGGGAATTGGTCTGCAAAGCTCGGCGTTACTATCAGTCATCTCTAAGTGGTGAAAAGTAGAGGTTGAAATTTTCACCACGCCGTAGCTCGAAAACTTTCAATAGAAGGGTTTTTAACGTTTTTAAATTGATGTCGAATTTGGGAAATTGTTGAGACCACCCGGAGAATTGTACGTCCGTTCATTTGCTCCGAAAATCTTCGTCAACATGATCGCGAATGAAACGGTGTATATTTTACGGGCAAAGTGTGAAATAAGGCATGTACATACAGTGCCCAGGCAACGTATGAAATAAAGCATTGTGCACAATGCCTTATTTCTCACTTTGTCGGTAACATATATAGTATTGACACATTAAGTTAAACTTTTGACAAATATATTTATTAAAACTTTCGACGTATAAATTACAACTTTGGACAAATAAATTACAACTTTGGACAAATAGATTTCAACTATTGACAGATAAATTTAATCCTTTGACAAACGGATTTCAACTTTGGAAAGTTAATTTCAACTATTTATACACATAATAGCGATTTCAGGGCGGCGTTCCGCCTATTCAAGGTACCTACGTTCGGCGCATAGGTAAATATTTGCTGTTCCTGCGGGCGGGGTTTGAATCTCTTCTGCGTGGGTGGCATAATCTCAAATCATAGCACTTTCAAGGTCTCACTGTGTTCATAGGTAGTATTTTAAATGGTGACGTGTTCATCACAAAACAGCCGTGATGAGTGATTCAGATTCTGTTCTCAGTTCACCTGTTGCAGGAACTTCCAGTAGAAACCGTCGTAATGTGAGACCATTTGAAACAAGTGATTCAGATTCCTCATCTGCACCCCCTGTCATACGCGGGGCAGTATCAAGAAGGAGAGGCAAGTATGGGCGTGTTTCCTTCGAAAAGAAAAAGGTATTAATTAATCTGTACGAGGAAGGGTTCACAGTTAAGGATGCATCTGAAAAGGCGGGAGTGAAATGGAACACTGGGAGGAGTATAGTCAAAAAGTATTAAGGAAATCAGTGCGTACAGTGGGAACAGGCCAAAAGAACTTATGCCCAATGTCCTTGAATTAATAGAAGCTGCTGTTGAAAAATAACCTGGCGTAACAATTCGTGCAATAAAAGCTGAACTTGGCAATCAGACAATTTTGCTGAGCGAGAGTACCATAAAAAACGGGCTGCGAAAATTGAAAATACCCCTTAAGAATTAAGGCAAGTAAGTACTGAGATTGATAGGATGAATAGTGAAGCAACAATTACCCACAGAAGACAGTACGCACAACGCTTCACACAAATCGTCCCACAAAACCGTGAACACTTTGTGTTCATAGATGAAAGTGGATTCAATTTGCACTTGAGACGGCCTCGAGCCCGCTCAAAAAGAGGAACTAGAGCTGTGGTGACAGTAGGTTCGTTCGCGGTGGCCATCTGACTGTCTTCAAACCGTCAGATCCATCATTTGGCGTTCGCGGTGGTCTTGCGGACTCGTCTCGGACTGTATAGCATCCATAGGATGCTGTTCACGGTGTTTTTCTGGCGGTTCGAAGACAGTTCCAAGACCGTCAGATCAGTCCGCGGATTTTCCGATGTACTCCTTTCTGACTGCTCGCCCCCCACTACCGCTCGCCCGTTTAAGCCAATCAAATCATTTCTCATCGCACCGTCGTTCGTCGTTGTTATTCGTTCTGTGTGTTCATTCTAATAACCCTACCTACCCACTTCTCTCACAACTTGCGTTTTGGTACTTCTCGCGATGAGTTCATCCAGTGATGAGAGGTCGATCACTCCTATCGAGGTGTCATCGGAAGATGATTTGGACTTACTCCATCCAGTGAAAAAAAAAATGAAAACTATCTGGAAGAAGTTTTTCCTGTATACGAGGAAACTTTTTTTGTTCATTCTCATCCAGAAGACGTCACTGGCCGTTCTGTTAGGGACAGATTGGCATCTCTACTAGCGTCTTGAATTCATTTATTATACTATTGTTTACATAACTACCCAAGCTTTTGTATTTCAATCACCATATCCTTCAACGACTGATCTTATAGTGAGCACTTGTATGTCCCTGAATCAAGTTTCCTACCATAACGATAAACGCCGCAAATTCTACTGGCACAAATAACTAGAGTGGTTAACAAAAAAATTGTAATGGACATACAAAATTGCTGCCTATAGATTTATTTCGTGCGTCGGTGGCTAATTTTACGATTACGGTGGGTGTTCCAAGAACTGGCCTAGCAATTTATTGTTGGCTTTTGCCAATTTTGGCCCACTCGAAGACTCCTAATTTTGAAAAATTATCTTCGATTGTTGAAATTGTATTTTTCTGGCTGAATTCACAGTTTATGCTACCTTTTTTTTTCAGCCGTTTCATCAGATTATTGACCCTTGAGGAAACCGAATGCATAGCTATATTAACAAAAAATGAGCACGTGAAGAATGTGTAGTCAGTTATCAGCAAAATTAGTGAGACTTGAAGCAAAACATGGTACTATATTACAACTAGGAACATATTATAGAAGATAGTCTACCCATTCATCAGAAGCATAGGAATAATCGTAATATAAGACTTGAGTAGGTAAGTAGAAGAATGAAAAAAGTAATAAATTAGCCGAAATCAACGATGGCCTATAGGACGAACGTTAGTATTATTGTTATAAAAAGAAGAAATAAATTAGCAGAGATCAATGATAACATAATATGAACTTCTCACACATGCACGAGTCACAGCCTTTCAATAAACCTAAATAGGTATGATGATTTGTATAACAAATTAACAAAAGTCAGAAAGGAGAAAAAAATCAAGATCGACGACGAGGACGACACCACACAATCAGGAAGGTTAGACATTTGCAGGTTGCACAGCGGTTGCAGTCAGATTTCCTTCCCAAGCGTTCGCGGTGTACCCGGTCCAGTTGTGAGTTTGAAAGTTGGTATTGGTGGCGCATGCGTGTTGGCACGATCAGAAAAGTGGCTTCAGACGGTTCCCTGACCGTCAGAAAAACACACCGCGAACGAAGCTAGTGCCTACTATTAGAGGTCGAAATGTGTCCCTTATCCTAGCGCTCAACTGCATGGGAGTCGTACATACCAAAATTATAACCTCTGGTACTACGAGGGCCTCACAGTTTCGTGAATTTCTTCAAGTGCTCGAGAACAAACTGCATACTTCAGCACGAAACACAATGCTGATCATCGATAATGCTCAAATTCATAGAGCTACTCAAGTTCAAGAGTTTCTGCGTTCATCTCAGATGAAAATTACTTTCTTACCACCGTATTCTCTCCATTGTTAAACCATTGCGAGAACGCATTCTCCAAGATCAACAACAAAGCCAGAGACATTTTGGGTGGTCAAGGGGAACATCAACTGGTGGACGTTATATTGCAAAGTGTGGCCTCCTTAACTCAACATGACTGTTCCAATTACGTCATGGATATGTTTTTAACGTTACCATCCGCAGCCGCTGGACGACTACTTCATTGAAATTCGTTGTCATAACTCGTTAATTTTGTGAATTCGTTAATTTCCATATTTCTTTCTTCGTTTCGCTTGACCTTGAATTTTATTTGTACAAAGTTGTAATCTATTTGTCAAAAGTTTAACAATGTGTCATATTCAGCCCAGATATCATTGCTAGGGAACAGCTAATCACGCATGCTGTATGAAATCTAGTTGGTTGTTCCGTGATATCATTTCATTTGGAGAATGATGGTTATTGATATTGTTGATAGGTACTTTAGTAAATTCAGCAAACGTTATGCTTCATGAATAACAAGAAAGAATTAATTATTTAATTCATGAATCCACCGCATATTTATGAAACTATAATTCGCCGGCCGGCTCCAGTAACTAGGCTCGATTTAGTGCCTTCCTGGGGGGAACAGGATGGTAGGTATTGACCACAGAAAACAGTGATCTACGCAGAAGGGTAAATAGTAAAGGTAAATAATAAACCGTTGTGTAATAATTTGCAGCGTTTTTCATCTCATAGCCAAGGTCAGACATGTGTGGAATGACACATGAACGTAATATTACCTATTATATATGTACACATACCTATGTTAGAAAATGCCAAATCTTGGATTCGATTCAAAATGCTCTGAAACGGAAGACTCCAAAAATGTTTCAACAATTCAAGTACCTACCTACTTACAAGAAATTTTGTACCCATTCTTCGAAAATTTGCTAAAATTTATCAAATATGTATTTATACGGTAAAATGGTAAAACCTGTGGAAAATGATCAATAATGGAGTAGGTCGAACGAAAGATTGGCGCCTAGTTTACTTCAGTACGATGTTTCGCTAATGGGTTTGTACGATTGGAACTACGTGGAGCTTTGTGTTCTGTGTGACTGCTCCTCTGGAGATGATTCCCACACCGAATTAATACTACCAGTAGGTACCCAGCCCGCACGACCAGGAAGTACGCCCAGGAAGGGGAATATATACCGTTACGGCAAAAACAGGTGAAACGCACGGCAATTATTAAGTTTTTGCAGCAAATATTTCTGTTCACAGTAAATAATGGGAATACATATGTTTAAAACAAATCTGCGCGACATACAAATATTATTTTGAAACAGAAATTTCCAATAACGGTAAAAAATAAATACAAAGGCAATTAACACCACCACCCCTCCAATAGGGGCTCGTCAAAAATTTTCAGTCACACGGCAAATTTACAGTTACAGTTCACACATTATTTATTGCACCAATAGTCGCTTCGCTTTTTTTGGCCTTCTACGTTTCCTCTTCTATCCCAAAGGCGCAGATTTTGCTGGTGGTGGTGCACTGATATCTTCTTTTAGCGCTTCATATTTCTGAGTTTTAGAATGAGCTTTCAAATACTTTTCTATGCTTTTGACCACGTGGAAGCAATACATCATCGTACTTTCGGTTTGTAACCAAATGCCTGTTCGAACGCTGCTGTTATAGCGTCACATCCATCAGCCATCAATATTGGGGAACACCTGTTCAAACTCACAGTCTGAATCGAAATAAATAACGACAAAATAAATAACGACAATTATTATCTTACATAATTCCTACGAATTTTTCATCAAATTCCTCCTTTGTTCAATTTGATATTATAGTAGTTATTTCAACAATTTTTTATTGTATTTTATTATAGTATTAACCAATGGTTATACGAACCGTCAGAAGCACTGCTGTGAGAATCTTCAACAAAGGATGCCATATCGCGAATAAATAATAATAAATAAATAACTAACAGTTCTTTACTCCGAGCAACCTGACTCACAACTAAGTTGACGCGCAAGGACAGGTCGAAAATCGCTCGATCAAGATAAGACTCGATCGCGCAGTCCCACAAATTAGTCTGCTGTTGACAAAACATTATGTGATCTTTGATGAACTCTTATTTGCCGCAATCAGTTGGCCGTTTTCGTCCTTCTTATTTTCCGTTAATTGGGAATAAATAATGTACACAAAATAATTGCCGGGCCGAATCACTTTTTTGACGTAACGAAAAATCCAATCCGCCCAGGAAGGTGTTCGCTTGTTAGAGGTGTCCGCTAAAAAATGGAGATGACATCGGAGGTGCCCCTTCCCAACTCCCCAGGACTGGTCGACTGTTCTGCGGTGGTCGGTTCTCAATTGCTCCCTAAAAATAATTTGAACTCTGAATACTCTCGGGAGCTGTTGGACGAAGCCGTTGAGGTCATCATCCCCGCGCGTAGCTCCCCTGAGGCGAATAGAAAGAAGTGAAGAGGACGAGGAAGAAGAGCTGGAGAGGGAGGAGCAGGAGAAAAAAATGTGGTTGCGAAAGATGACGAGGAAGAGGAAGAGAAGATGATGCGAGAGAGGCAACGGACGATAGAGAGGCGCCCCAAAGGTCATACAGTTCCAGTCATGCAGCATGGCCAGTAGCGCGAATTTTTCTACTTAGTGAATGGAGCTATTTTTGAACCGATTTTTGACCCCCTAAAACTTTGAATGTGACTTCCGTATTGATTTCTAAAATTTCCTCGAAATTAAATTGTCGAACTCATCCTGTCGTCGGGTGTTTGCCATTACAACCATATTGGTGAAATTTGGATTTTTAAAAAATCACAGTACCCAAGGGCCGATATTTTCTGGTGAGTCACACACCGCCACCTGTGCTACGAGATTTAAAAAAATTCAATCCAATATAATTATACTTTGGTAGGTAATTATTTGAACATCATAAATGTTCAACTTTAGGGGTCGATTTGGAATGCTCTGAAATTGATGCTCTGAAAACATTTTCAAAAATGTCATGTAGTTAATAAACATTTTTGAACCCATTGAATAGCTTATCCTAATAGCTTAGCCTCCATTTTCTCTGAAGAAAACACCGAAAACAACCAGTTTTTTGTTTTACTACTTGAAATTTCGAGGGGGACAAAAAAGGGCAACTGTCAAAAATGTTTGTTCTTGAAACCTGGCTCAAATGTGAGTTTTGGAGTTAGAAGGTATTGAGTAACAATAAACCCCGGTAGGCTACAAGACTAAAAATATGGAAAATATGAATACGAGTTCATTAGAATGTGCAAGAAAAAAGAAAAACATTATTTGTTCAATGAAATCAAAATGTTCTTTTAAAAAAACTGCAGTGATAATCTAAAGGTGGTTTATTGTTACTCTACACCTTCAACGAAAATGGAATATTATCACATACGGTCTCCGTCACAACTATTTTGAGGACATCGAGTTTTGAGGTACAAAAATCACTAACGTCATCAAACAGCAGCTGAAATTCACCAACTTCAAACTTCGCTTACACAAAAAAGATCGCAAATGAATGGTACTAATTAAATTTTGTTCGTGCTTGATGAAACACGTCTTAGAAATATCGGAAATTACCAACCTACCAGCTGTTAAATTAGGTAGTTCTTGAATTTGTATAATTTTCATCATCGTACTTTATGTACAGAATAAACTATTTTCGCCCTCCAAAAATCATAATTTCCGCAAATTCTCGCGCACTACTATACGAAATATTGCGCTGAGTATCTAATGTTGTATGTGAGAAGATATTGATCTTGTTATGGATAAGAAGAAGCTGTGTGCCACACCTTGCTAGAGTTTTTGTTTTAGATATTAATCTGGCTACGTATCCCTGGTTTTCACGAGAAGCTGACTTTGGTTTATTATTCTGTGAATAATGCACCTATGTAATCGCTCAGCAAAAAATTTTTATAACACCCCCTCAACATTTTTTATTTTACGTTTAAGGTGCGTAGATTCCGAAAATGCAATGTACGCCCGCCGTCCGCCGTACGCCGTATCACGTGTACCGGCTTCATTTTCGGTCTAAAAAATTCGTTCTTTCGCACACATGCTCTATTTGGGCCCTAGTTATGTCCCGAAACTTTGGAGCCCGATCGGAATATACCCAACGGTGTTATGAGTGAAAAATGGGTATAAAAATAGATATTTTTGTGTTTTTTGTGTTTGAGTAACATGAGCTTTTGAGGTATCGTTTTCCATGTTTTTTAGGACGAGGAGACCGAATATGAAGTCGATTTTGACCAAAGAGTGAGAAATTTAGGTTCTAACGAAGTTTCAACCTTAAATGTACGTTAAATTTTGGTCTAAAATCGTCGTTCTTGCGCACACAGTTTGGGCCCCCATTTGGGAACACATTTGGGTCCTAGATGTGGTCCAAAGCTCGGCAGCCCGATCGGATTTTTTTTTTGTCATGGGAGAAAACTGGGTGTAAAAATAGGGGTTTTCGAGGGTTTCTTGAGGTTTTAGTGAACGTGAGCTTTGGAGGCATCGTTTTCCATGTTTTTTAGGGCGAGAAGACCGAATAATAAGTTGATTTTGACCGAAGAGTGAATAATTGAGGTTGTAACGAAGGTTAAGCTCCCGAAATTAATTTTTTTTATTAGTCAAAAACACGGAAAATTGTCTGAAATCACCATACATTTTTTTGTATAATAACACTAGAAGTAGTATCAACAGGTGAATCAAGACAATTACTATCAATGATCAAAAATAATCTCTTTAAAAAAAGCCGAGCCTAATTCGTGTTTTTGGGGGCCAAAACTGGTGGAAATCATCAAAAATAGCCATTTCAATAATTATTGCACATGAAAGAAACAATAAATGAACAGCCAAAATTTCTGTACGTATGTCCAGTAGAATAATAAACCCATGTGACAAGGACTTTGCAGCGTTTTAGATTGCTAACATCGATTGATTGGAAACATAGATTGCTAACAACATGGCAGAGCATTTATTGACTACACCCAGAAAATGATTATCAGGTTTATTTGGATAATGCGGTTCACAGAAAGATGACCCCGAATCAATCATTTACCTGTCCAAGGATTGCTCTGACCGGGTGTTTCCATTTGGTTACACAGACGAAGTAACCCACCGGGTTCTCTCTAGCAGTGGGATGTTGTGTTGTTTGGTTGGAATGGATGTGTAGACTATCGGATCGCGGGGAAGGAAGAAATCTTTCGCAAGACGTCTGTTGCAACGGAAGCCCAACTTGACCTTAAACTTGTCGACAATGAGTGAGAAACACCAGCGGATTGTTGTTCCCCTCGTCAAGGTCCGTAAACACATTTCTTCCGTCTCTTGGCCCCGAAATCTGTTTCGAAGGGGAAATTATGATATTGTGAAGGAAACGCGCGCAAAAAAACACATTTGGCGTAGGTAGCTCCGGTCTGTTTCAGTGAATGGTCATACCTTCGAGTACATCTGTAAGTATTATACTTTACTGGGCATACTTTACCTATGTAAGAAGCATACTTCCATTGGGGATTCGTGTGTTGCCCTCTTCGGGGTCCTTCACGGCTCATGCAAGGAATCATCTTGACAGTCAGTAGGTAAGTTTTCCTATTCTTCCCATTTTTTCTCGATCTTCCTTTCTCTCCTTCTCATTTTCCTCCTTTCTGCCAATAACACATTCCTCCCTAATTAGGACCTAGTTATTATTGCTATTCATACTTCCTACATTTTTGCTGTTATACGTTTTTGTTTTCTAAGTTTCACCACTGTCCACTTGAATTCTTGCATTTTTCTCTATGATTTAAGTTTGTACCTATTGTAAAATTATAGCTACCTACCTACTTATTCTATATAGGTATATCCATGTACGCAATGAGGGAACAAAAGTTCCTATGTACATTGTCAGAAATAAACAAATAAAAATAAATTTATTAAGTACCTACTTACCTACTGTAGGTAACTTCTAATGGGGGGGGGGGGGGGGAGTTCCTCAAGATTCTTGCGTAGAAATCTGATGAAATCACTGCTCATTTTCTCATCTACCTGCTCACACTGCTTCCGACACACCACCCTGAGACGATTGCAAAAAGAACCTTTGGTACTTGTGTGTTATGCGTCCCTCGGGGTCTTGTCAACTTCTTATTAAATATCGAACCTATCGATTTCGGGAATCGCTTATCACGTCACGGGAAACACGGGGTGTATCGATAGTAGACACGGAGTATATCGATTTTAGCGAATTTTCGAAGAAAAGGAAGCTATTGTTCTCGGTCCAAAATTTTTAAAACTCGAATTTCCGAAAGATTTTTATACCAAAATCCGTTTCAGACCATCCTGAATTCCCTGCCGAAAGACACCAAAAATTATATGTATATATATATATTTATATATATATTTATATATTTATATATTTATATATTTATATTAATTGCTATGCAATTTTAACGCCGGGGGTCATGTGAAAAAAATGTCCTGTCACAAAAACGCGTCACGCAAAGAGGAATGTGATGAAGATGAGCACAAAGAGGAATGTGATAAAGATGAGCACAAAGAGGAATGTGATAAAGATGAGCACAAAGAGGAACGTGATAAAGATGAGCACAAAGAGGAATGTGATAAAGATGAGCACAAAGAGGAATGTGATAAAGAATTACCAACGTTATCTTTGTTACCTATGAATAACTAGTTACCTACATTTCATGGTAACGGGCGCCGCTTGGCATTTTTTAATGTGTTTCTATGGAAATTGGCCCCGTATTGGCAACGGCTCGTTTGAATTTGGTATCTGCAATTTTATAATTACGTATGGAACGTTTATCGTACCCTTCGACACAGGTAAGTTGTTCGTTGGAAATAGTTTGTAACATCCGTAAAATTCGTTTGCGTCTACTAACTGGCACAATATACGCGATGTCAGATGTTCGTTTGAGACGATAGCTGTGAGGGCAACCCTTTTCGACGAAGTGAGACGCACGTACGTAAAGAGCAAAAAGCTTTGTTGTTACCTCCTTCAGAAATAAATGTAAATAAATAACGTTTAAACAGAATCGTTTTATTTTTTTGTGTGTTGGTGGTGTGGGGGGGGGGGGGGGGGGGGTTAAATTGCATAGCAAATTCTCCTTTGTTATACGAAGTATAAGAACACATCCTTCGGGGGTGAGGAACGGCGAAGATGTTCTTCCTGGTTCGTCTGCTCTAATCTGATAACGGAATGGGATATCGCAATTCTGACTTCACCATCGTGTTCAGCGTTGGAAAATCTACAAACCGAGGTGTTACTCGGCAAAAAATGGAACAAAAAATTTGTTACGTAGGTACCCAATACCTACTCTTCTGGTATTCAAAACATTTTTGATTTCCCCCTCCCCCTCCTTCCACCCCAAATTTTACTTTGCGTAAAACTACTCCTGTTTTAATTTTGTATGGTATCAAGTTGGGAA
Source organism: Leptopterna dolabrata (assembly GCA_954871275.1). Taxonomy (NCBI): domain Eukaryota; kingdom Metazoa; phylum Arthropoda; class Insecta; order Hemiptera; family Miridae; genus Leptopterna; species Leptopterna dolabrata. Next base: position 3,438,557 of record OX940975.1, on the reverse strand, counting down.
AACATTGGCCGAAAATTAATTTTCAGAAAATTTTAGGCGGAGGAGGAAGATGCCGAAAACTTCGAAAATTCGCTCTTATAGCCATGCTGCATGACTGTGGTTTTATTTATTTATTAGTTGTACAGTAAACATAACGTTAAAATATTTTCATTTTGTATAAAGCAACTCTTTTGCAGGGCAGTAGGCTATAAGTCTGTAGCGCCCTTCAAGAGTAGTGCCAAACTAAAATTTCATTTTAAACTCCGAGAACAAAAATTAAAATAAATAATAATAACATTATTAACTGCTTAAAAACACATTCTTCATGAAATAATATTATTTTTACAACTTGTATTATATGTGTGATGAATTTAGAATTCGAGGCCTTCGGCAGAGAAGATGTCCAGGATTTGTTTGAGGTGTGTTAGGTGTTCTTGTGGGTTTCGGGAGGCGATCAGGATGTCATCTAAAAAGCAGAACACAAATGGTAGGCCCCGTAGGATGTTATCCATATAGCGTTGCCATGTCTGGGCCGCGTTTCTGAGGCCGAAACCCATTTTGACATATTCAAACAGGCCGAAGGGTGTTATAATAGCGGTTTTCGGTATATCGGGTGGGTGGATGTTTATGTGATGGAAGGCTCTAGAGATGTCGAGGGTTGAAAATATGGTTGTGTCGTGGAGGTGGGAGGAGAAATCTCGAAGGTGGGGGACATTATAAAGGTCAGGTGTTGTTTTCGAGTTTAAGCGGCGGTAATCGCCGCAGGGGCGGATATCCCCATTGGGCTTCTGCACTATGTGGAGTGGTGAAGCCCAAGGGGATTTTGAGGGGCGGATAATTCCGTCCGCGATCAGTTTGTTGAAGTGACGCCGGGCCTGGGAGAGTTGCAAGGGGTGGAGGCGGCGGGCTTTTGCGGAGATCGGGGGGCCAGTGGTTTCTATGTAGTGCTGTATTGTTGAGATATGTGCTGAGGGGCGGCGCTGGGGTTTATAGTGTTGGAGGAGGGCTTCGAATTCGGTTGGTGGGCGGTCGATAGTGTGTACGAAACCGGGGATTGGTGTGTGGGTGGAGGGGTCGATCAGGCGCGCGTTTCTGACGTCAACCTGGAGGCCGAAATATGCAAGGAAGTCGGCCCCCAGGATTGCCTTCTCCACGTCCGCCACGGTAAATTCCCACTCGTACGCGAGTCCGCTCATGTAAATGGATGAGCGGTACGTCCCGTACGAGGGGATGGTGGTACCGTTGGCGGCGTAGAGAAGTTGTCGATAACAACGCGCCTGACGACGGAGGATGTTGTTGGGGAAGATGGAGAGCGCCGCCCCTGTGTCAACGAGGAACGGGATGCTGGTCTTGCTGCACTTCAGAAAGAGGCGTAGGTGGGCTGGGGTGGAGTGAGGCAAAATTGCGGAGGCTGTGGGGGGGGGGGGGTGTCTGTGCGGGGGGAGGGTTGTCGGAGTTGAGGGGTGGTGGTGTTGGCGGTGCGGGGTGTGTGGACCTCGGTGACGCTGGCGGCTGCGGCGAGGTCGTGGGCAGTGTCGGCGAGTCGCAGCAGGGGCTCATCCGGGCCGTCTAGGTGGCTGGCGAGCGCCATCTGTATGGGGTGGGGGAGAGCGCGCAGCCAGAAGGTCCGCGCGATGTCGGCCGTCATTATTCCCTGCAGTTGATGACGCAGACGGCGGTAGAGGTGGGAGGGCTTGAGGTCGCCGAGGTGCTGCGGCTGCGAGAGCGCGGCGACTCGTGCGATTTTGGACGGCTGGTAGAGGGTGATGAGGCGGCTGTGGAGGTCGTCATACGCAGCGGCGGCGTCGGGGGAGATGTCCGACGTCTGGAGGAGGATGTCGTATGGCTGCAGGGAGATGATGCGGGAGTAGCGAGTCTTCTGGCTGCGGATGTTGGCGGCCGAAAACGCAGCGTCAACCTGAAAGAACCATAGAGCGGGGTCGTGTGAGTAGAACGGGGGAAGTGATAAGGGAAATGACGCAGAAGCCGTCATGACGTCGGCGGCGGCGTGTGTCGCGGCTGCAGCGGCGGCGGCGGCGGCGGCGGCGGTTGATGTGGTGGAGCCGGGCGGTGAGAGGGTGGTGAAGGGGTTGTCTGCAGTGGCCGCTGCGTTTGTTGTCGGGGCGGCGGGCGGCTGCAGCGTGGACGGCCGAAGGAGTGGGGGCGACGGCGAGTTCGGGTCCATAGCGGAGGTCTGAAATGTGAAAATTCAAATTTAAAGTGCAAATTTGAAAATCGCAAAAATCGGTAGCGGAGGTGTGTGTGGCTGAGCGGAGAAGTGAGAGCTGTGTGATCGCCGAACGGTCGAGGGTGGGCCAAAAATTGCGAATTTGAATCTGACTGTTTGACTGAATTTGAATTTAAAATTGGGGACACCGAACTGAACTTGACTGGGGGCGACACATGAGGTGGGAAGGAAAAAGAAGGTTGGGTGAACGTCGGGTTCACCACTGTGATGAATTTAGAATTTAGTTCATCACGGTGGCGTGAGGAAAAGACGCAGGCGGCGGATATCCACCGGTCATCTACGACTTTTAGGAGGAGATGGAGGTGAGTGTAGGAATTTGCCCAGGCGGCGGTAATCCACCGACATCTAGGTTCTTTTGAGAGAGGAGGTGATGTCTAGGCGGCGGTAGTCCACCGATCATCTAGACATAGAGGAGAGGGGTTTTCCCAGGCGGCGGTAATCCACTGATCATCTGAGAGGAGGAGCAAGGTAGAGGAGAGAAGAGAGAGAGAGCTAGTTAGAGGAAGTGTCGAATGAGGCTAAAGCCCCAGGATCCAGGGTTTTATAGGAACTGGAGGCCTCTCCCTCCAACTCCCTGTTGGGAGTTGGTGGTGGGGCCCCAGGTTGTGTCCCTGGGTTCTGTGGCCTGTCTCCCCACTCAGTTGTTTATTGACGGAAACTAAGTTTGGCATAAGAATATTGGTGAGAGCTTAAAGTTACTAGTGGAGTGTTCCCGGGAGGGACTCACGACAATATGCATGCACTAATAATTATATTTTCCATTTCATCCATTCCCATCTTATTAAGGCCCGGTTCTAAAAAAATCTGTAACCATGACCGTTACCTAAACCTGGGGTTACTTTCGAGTTTTCGGTAATCCTGGGGTTCGCAGCAGGAGCGTTCAAAAAAGTTTTCTCAAGGTTTTCTCAAGTTTTCTCAAGTTTTCTCAAGTTTTCTATCAAGGTTACCTTGATAGAATCGATTAATTGGGTAACCTTGGTGAGCGACTCCACAATTTAAAAAGAAATATGATACGCGGTTATATAACTGGGAAGATTTGAGAGATGAATCTAAAATACGAAGGATCATATAAATTATGTAATGGGGGCTTCGTGTAGTAAGAGTTAGTACAGGCTTAGGCGCAACTACGTTTCCCAAAATTCTGAGTCGGGTTTGATATTCATGCTGCTGGATTTGAACTATGGACGGAGTTTTATGATACATCAGCAAGAGGAATTTCAAAAATAATTGTCTCAGGGTAAACATTTTAAATTCACCTAGGAGCTTCTCGCTGGAGTATAGGCGCCCCCTCCTCATAATGATTTTAATGATACTCCTCTGCATAACTTTAATTCTCTCCAAGTGAGTCGGAAAAGTACCCCCCATGCCGCTATGTCGTACTGTATGGTGGACTGTACTAACGTCATGTATAATAATCGCAGCTTTTCTCGACTGAAAACCCTTGCAGCATGATAAAAAACATGAAGGACTTGACGTAGCTTCCTACAAACAACATCAGTATGGTTCGTCCACGTTAAACCCTCTTCCAACGTAACGCCAAGGTAGCGGTAACTCTCCAGCCTCTCCAGAGGATCGCAACAACATTTTACCACACCGCCACAAGTACGAGCGAAAATTTTGTTCCGATAGTTCATAAGAAGTTGATACCTACGAACCCACAAGTACTTAAACTGGTGCCTGGGCGTCTTTCACAAACATCAAATTTTACTGCGATAATTGTACGACAGGTGCATAATTCGATGTTGAAATCCACTAATCGTTATTGAAAACAGTGTATTTCGTCAAATTACCACCTCTTATTATTTCGTTAATTTTGAATTCATTCGGTTACATTTAATTTGTTTTATTTGATGAATAAAACCAATACAGTCGCAACTCGATAACTCGCACACCTCGGGACTGGGCACACTGAGCTATCGTTAATTTGAGGTATCGATAGTTCCAGTTATTGAGCTGGGAGTTCGTGAACAGGAAAATATGGGGGATGACTAAATTTAAAGCAAACAAAAATAAAAAAAAATCAGTCATGCAGCATGACTTAATGAGCGAATTTTCAAAGAAATATTCGAATTAATGGCTATGGTTTTGAATAAAGGAAAACTTCGGTCTAAAATTTGGTTTTCTATGTATATTCTCTTCGTATTTATTTTAATTTGTACGTTTTGTCCATCCTGATTCTACCGTTTGTTTATTACGTAATTGTACTAAGTGCTTATTTATTTGATCGCTGTGGGTAAATTCAAGGAGTTGTACTAATCGTTTGCCTCCCCCTTTTTTGCTTCGAACTCTCGTCTTCAATTAATACTTCTCACATTTTTCAATCTGACCACTCTAAGGGGGTGGGGGTAAGAGTTTAAAGATTATCCTAGTTTTGGGTAATTTTTGCGCACTTTAAATGCTCTAATTTAAGAACGGATTTAGATATCTAAAATCCGATTTCACTATCGTGTTCAGCGTGCAAAAACCTTTAAAATGAGGGGTCACTTGTTAGAAAATAACATTTTGGGGATTTTTGGGTAATTTTTGCGCACTTTAAATGCTCTAATTTGAGAACGGATCAAGATATCTAAAATCCGATTCCACCATCGTGTTCAGCGTGCAAAAACCTTTAAAATGAGGGGTCACTTGTTGGAAAATAACATTTTGGGGATTTTTGGGTAATTTTTGCGCACTTTAAATGCTCTAATTTGAGAACGGATCAAGATATCTAAAATCCGATTCCACCATCGTGTTCAGCGTGCAAAAACCTTTAAAATGAGGGGTCACTTGTTAGAAAATAACATTTTGGGGATTTTTAGGTAATTTTTGCGCACTTTAAATGCTCTAATTTGAGAACGGATCAAGATATCTAAAATCCGATTCCACCATCGTGTTCAGCGTGCAAAAACCTTTAAAATGAGGGGTCACTTGTTGGAAAATAACATTTTGGGGATTTTTGGGTAATTTTTGCGCACTTTAAATGCGCCAAAACCCTCCTTAGAGTAGGCCAATTTCGCCCATCTTCGAACTTAGCCTTTCGATTGCCAAGATAGATTTTTTGTGCAAATTTGAGCTGTTTATCTCAATTCTATCGAGAGTTATCGTCTGGAGTGACACATATATAAATAAATATATATATATATACATATAAAAAAGTGTTAAATTTCAGGAATCGTTTTAGAATGGTCTGAAACGGATTTCTATGAAGAAAATTTCCAAAAATTTATATTATTTAAATTTCGAAGCCATTGCAATAGCTTCATTTTCTTTGAAAATTCGCTAAAATAGTCCACAAAAAACAAAGCTTTTTTATGTATATTATTTAAAAAAAATTAATTAATTTTTTTCTCTCAAATGGGCGCCCCATTGGCGTAACCACGCTTTAAAAATGCTATGGTCATCCAAACTCTGGTATTCGAAGTGTACCCTGAAGGCAAGATCAATCTAATGTTTTCCAGCGTGGTTTTCTTGGATTTCCCAATAAGCAAATGTGTGCATTTTTGTAAGTCCTCAAGTCGACAGATTCCACAAAAACACTGAACTAACTGAACTTGTGACAAATAATGTGAACATGGACATTAAAGAGTTGAGTTGTTGAGAAATGTAGGTAGTCTCCACCCACCTCGTTGGCCTTTTATTTGTTCGACATATCGATAGTTTGTTCGGGTTACTGAGGTGTTGAGATTGGACCTGAAAAACAGTTCGAGGTATCGACAAATTCGAGATATGGTTGTTCGACATATCGAGTTGTGACCGAATCAAACTATTTCTTGCTACGGAAATGCTCGGAAACTTGTGTGGAGTCACCCATACCGCATGCCTCGTGAATTTGATGTAGTTAGAGTCGAAAGCTGATTATCTGCGAAATTATTTTTTCAATTAGGTACTAGTCAGTTTAATTATGCGGTGCAATAACTCAATCCTTAATCATTAATTTCTTTAAAATAAGTACCAACCGGGGTAGTAATTTAATTTCTAATTAGTTTATATTATCTACTTAATTAGGTAGTGGCTGTTAATTATTATTAATTACTGTTAACTATTCATTTGATTATAAAATAAAATAATTAGAGACCTATTCTGAAATCTTGGTGGTGCTCATGGTTTCAGTTTAGATTGCAGACAAGTAGAAACAATCTACATACCTACAGCCTATGAAATTGTTAAACTCCTGCGATGGATTCATAACGCACTGACAAGATTTATCTGTCGCAACGTTTTTCAAAAATTCATACCCTTAAAAAAATATTCTAGGCCCCCTTCATTGCGAACCTTGGAACATTTTTTTCTGACAGGGCATTGGCGCGTTGATCAAGCTAAAGGTCGTGGAAGCTCATCAGACATCCCATGTGGTCTAGTGGCTAGGATATCTGGCTTTCACCCAGAAGGCCCGGGTTCGATTCCCGGCATGGGAATAATTTTTGTCACGTCAGACCACCGTGCCCACACCCCCTCCCCTCAAACGCTGTTAACTTATTATTATTATTATTTTATTTTGCCCCAGGAAAAAGGAAGAATCACGATACAATCATATTAGTGATCAGGGGCTTAGTTCAGTAGGGAACGAACGGATTTATGCCAGTTTCTTGACTTTTATCATTGTCACCAAGAGGCTAAAAACATGAAGTTGCCAACATCACCACAAAAAGCACGCTGGTTATAAGCAGTCCGGTCAATGATATTAAAAGTGGATGAAGGAGAAGCAGGTTTTCTTTGATTTTCGAAGTTTCGTTTAAATTAGGGCCTCACCAAGGCATACGGGGCATAGGTCCTTCTCTACGACATTAGCGCTGCTGGCTGAGATACCTATCAATACTACATCAGTAGGTCGCTCAACCGCTTTGTGATGGGCATTTCGGGGATGTTTAGGTCTCAAAACATCGATCTTGACAGAAACTACAGAAAACCGTGAACTACGTAGTGGAAGAAATTCTAGCGCTTTTATGATCGTTCGTTCTTCGACAGATTGGTGTACCTACTTGACATTTTGATTGTTTGAATGAAACATTACCAACCTACTGTCATAATTTACTTTTGACCTTGTGGTCATTTTGTTCACAATACCAAGGTCGCTGTCTGCTGTCAGAGCGATACTAATCGATTCGCTGAGTAGTTCCTCCTGCCTGTCTACCTAATAGTAAAAAATGCTTGAAGTATAATTGTCGTCACGTGACCGGGAAACGTGTCGCGGGATTCTAATTGGCGAACAAACAGTGATCTTCCAGTCAAACGTTTTTACCTTCAGTCGATTTTTTTTCTTCATATTCTGCTAATTTTTTTATCGTCGCGTGTTCCATACAAAGGAGTTATGTCGTTACTGAGTTCTTATGTCGTGAAGCACAACATTCGGTATACTCATTTCAGTAATAATATTTATCGACCAAGAAAGAGAAATATTATTAATTTAACCCCCCTAAAAATTTGTTAGTTTAGAATTCAAAAACGCTGAAAGTCTATGTCACATGTGTTTATTATTCTACTGGACATACGTATAAAAAATGTTAGCTGTTCATTTATTGTTTCTTTCGGGTGCAAAACATGGAAAATTATACCTCACAAGCTCATATTCACTAAAACCTTTAAAAAACCCCTCGAAAACCCCTATTTTGCTTCCGAGTCTGCGAAGCAGCGGAAGCCTTGTGTTCACTTTCGTGAGCCAAAAAATTTTTGTCTTCAGAAATCAAAATTTCCACTTGCATTTTGCGTTTCAAAGCCTACTGAACAAATTTGGTTCCGTGTCTGTCGGTCTGTGAGTCTGTGAGTCTGTGAGTCTGTCCGCATTTCCTTGTTACAGCCATAACTTCCACGATTTTGAATTGTTTCAGCTCAAATTTTGAGGGATGGTGCGGATAAGGCCCCTTGAAGTCCCATACAAATTTCAACATGATTGATCCAGCGGTACGCCCTGCGCATGCGCTAACGTTAAATTCAACAAACACGCATAACTTTCACAATTTTGATTCAATTTCGCTCAAATTTTCAAGGGTTGTTTGGACAAGGTCTAGTGAGTTCCAGTATGAATTTCAGCATGATCGGACCCTCGGGTCGCTCTGCGCATGCGCTGGCGTGAAATAGATTCAATTTCCTTGTTACAGCCGTAGTAACCAAAGATTTCACCCAATTTCAATGTAATTCTCAGGGATTAAGCGGGTAGGGCCCATTGAGGTCCCATATAAATTTCAACATGATAGAGCCAGCGGTTCGCCCTGCGCATGCGCTCTGTCTGTCTGTCTGTCCTTCTATGCACGGCCAAACGGCTCGACGGATATCGACCAAATTTGGCACGAATATCCAGTAGGCTCCCAAGTTGTGCAACGTCGCATTTTTAATTTCCTGACCATAGCGGAACTATGGTCGACCATGGTCAACTTCGTTAATTGAAATGGTAACCCCTATTTTTTATCGCGTATTCGTAATCTACGTGAAATTCTATCTACGATCGACCCTTCGGACTACCCCCGCGGTCGACCATAGCGCATCCATGGGCCCCTCCATGGTCGAATCCCGAATTGCTCAACGGATATCGACCAAATTCGGCACCAATATCCGGTAGCCTCCCAAGTTGAACGTAGGCGCATTTTTAATTCCCTGACCATAGCGGAAATATGGTCGACCATGGTCAACTCCTGAATGGCTTGACGGATTTTGATAAAATTGGGCACAAATACCCTTAAATATAATTTAAGGCTGAAACTTTTTTATAGCCCAATTTTCCATTCTTTGGGTGGGAAAGTAGACTTATATTCGGTCTCTTCGCCCTAAAAAATATGGAAAACGATACCGCACAAGCTCATGTTAATGAACAACAAAAAACCCTATTTTTACCCATAACACCCTTGGGTATATTTCGATCTGGCTGCAATTTTTCGGGGCACAACTAGGGCCCAAATGGAGCTTGCGTGCGAAAGAACGAATTTTTTAGACCGAAAATAAAGGTAGATTTGGATGATATGATATGGCGTACAGATATTTTGGTTTATAATTCTGTGAATAACACACCTATGTATTTGCTTAGCAAAACGTTTTCGGAACACCTCCTCAAAATTTTTTCTTTTACGTTTCAAGTTCCAAAAATTCGTTCTATCGCACACTGGCTCCACTTGGGCCCTGGTTGTGTCCCGAAACTTTGCTGCCCGATCGGAATATACAAAAGGGTAAAAAATGGGTGCAAAAATAGGGGTTTTCGGCATTTTAATAGCATGAGCTTATGAGGTATCGGTTTCCATGTTTTTTAGGGAGAGGAGACCGAATATGAAGTCTATTTTGACCAAAGAGTGGAAAATTGAGGTTCTAACGAAGTTTCAGCTCCCAAAATTCATTTTTTATGAGTCAAAAACCTGGGAAGTTGAAATCTCCATAAGTTTGTATAATAATACTAGACGTAGTACTGAAGGTGAATCAAGACAATTAAAAGGCACTTTCAATGATAAAAGAAAACATGTCAAAAACAGGAGCCTAATTCGAGTTTTTGGGGGCCAAAATTGGTGGAAACCAACTAGCTGTTTCAATTAATGCACACGAAAGAAACAATAAATGAACAGCCGCCATTTCTGTAGGTATGTCCAGTAGAATAATAAACCCATGTGGCGAGGACTGTGCAGCGTTTTAAAATTCGAAATGAATAACATGCCGATGAGCTAGAGACTTGAACTTCAACGTAGCTCAGAACTTGATGACAATGCAAGCTTTCTCGTTAGCTTTCTCGTCACTAACCTAACATAATGAAGTTTAAAAAGAACGGTAGGTACCAAAGCATAACAATTTTCTATTAAACATAAAAAAACCAGTCATGCAGCATGACTTAATGAGCGAATTTTCAAAGAAATATTCGAATTAATGGCTATGGTTTTGAATAAAGGAAAACTTCGGTCTAAAATTTGGTTTTCTATGTATATTCTCTTCGTATTTATTTTAATTTGTACGTTTTGTCCATCCTGATTCTACCGTTTGTTATGAGTAGATTCCTTGTTCCTTCTGAATGGCCTTTCCTCTTGACTACGATTTCAGGCCTGGTATCTAAAACCAGTTCAAGATTTGCTCTACTAGGTAGGTAGATCCTTCCTTCTTCATTGATATTATTTTTATCATGTTAAGTACCTACCTACCTTTGAATATCAAATATTCGTATGATACTGATAATAAATTGATAAGATACCTACCTAACCTTCTTCCTCCTACTGTTAGTACCTAAATTGAATAATTTGAAATAGATTTTTTCTTTCGTCTTCCTTCTAGTAATACGTGGGCCGGTACTTGTCTATCTATGAAGGTATCATAACAATTATATGTCAAATGGGAAATTCAAGGAGTTGTACTAATCGTTTGCCTCCCCCTTTTTTGCTTCGAACTCTCGTCTTCAATTAATACTTCTCACATTTTTCAATCTGACCACTCTAAGGGGGTGGGGGGGGGGGGAAGAGTTTAAAGATTATCCTAGTTTTGGGTAATTTTTGCGCACTTTAAATGCTCTAATTTAAGAACGGATTTAGATATCTAAAATCCGATTTCACCATCGTGTTCAGCGTGCAAAAACCTTTAAAATGAGGGGTCACTTGTTAGAAAATAACATTTTGGGGATTTTTGGGTAATTTTTGCGCACTTTAAATGCTCTAATTTGAGAACGGATCAAGATATCTAAAATCCGATTCCACCATCGTGTTCAGCGTGCAAAAACCTTTAAAATGAGGGGTCACTTGTTGGAAAATAACATTTTGGGGATTTTTAGGTAATTTTTGCGCACTTTAAATGCGCCAAAACCCTCCTTAGAGTAGGCCAATTTCGCCCATCTTCGAACTTAGCCTTTCGATTGCCAAGATAGATTTTTTGTGCAAATTTGAGCTGTTTATCTCAATTCTATCGAGAGTTATCGTCTGGAGTGACACATATATAAATATATATTTATTTTAATTATTTTATTTTGTATTTATTTTAATTTGTACGTTTTGTCCATCCTGATTCTACCGTTTGTTTATTACGTAATTGTACTAAGTGCTTATTTATTTGATCGCTGTGGGTAAATTCAAGGAGTTGTATTAATCGTTTGCCTCCCCCTTTTTTGCTTCGAACTCTCGTCTTCAATTAATACTTCTCACATTTTTCAATCTGACCACTCTAAGGGGGTGGGGGTAAGAGTTTAAAGATTATCCTAGTTTTGGGTAATTTTTGCGCACTTTAAATGCTCTAATTTAAGAACGGATTTAGATATCTAAAATCCGATTTCACTATCGTGTTCAGCGTGCAAAAACCTTTAAAATGAGGGGTCACTTGTTAGAAAATAACATTTTGGGGATTTTTGGGTAATTTTTGCGCACTTTAAATGCTCTAATTTGAGAACGGATCAAGATATCTAAAATCCGATTCCACCATCGTGTTCAGCGTGCAAAAACCTTTAAAATGAGGGGTCACTTGTTGGAAAATAACATTTTGGGGATTTTTGGGTAATTTTTGCGCACTTTAAATGCTCTAATTTGAGAACGGATCAAGATATCTAAAATCCGATTCCACCATCGTGTTCAGCGTGCAAAAACCTTTAAAATGAGGGGTCACTTGTTAGAAAATAACATTTTGGGGATTTTTAGGTAATTTTTGCGCACTTTAAATGCTCTAATTTGAGAACGGATCAAGATATCTAAAATCCGATTCCACCATCGTGTTCAGCGTGCAAAAACCTTTAAAATGAGGGGTCACTTGTTGGAAAATAACATTTTGGGGATTTTTGGGTAATTTTTGCGCACTTTAAATGCGCCAAAACCCTCCTTAGAGTAGGCCAATTTCGCCCATCTTCGAACTTAGCCTTTCGATTGCCAAGATAGATTTTTTGTGCAAATTTGAGCTGTTTATCTCAATTCTATCGAGAGTTATCGTCTGGAGTGACACATATATAAATAAATATATATATATATATATATATATACATATAAAAAAGTGTTAAATTTCAGGAATCGTTTTAGAATGGTCTGAAACGGATTTCTATGAAGAAAATTTCCAAAAATTTATATTATTTAAATTTCGAAGCCATTGCAATAGCTTCATTTTCTTTGAAAATTCGCTAAAAGTGTTAAATTTCAGGAATCGTTTTAGAATGGTCTGAAACGGATTTCTATGAAGAAAATTTCCAAAAATTTATATTATTTAAATTTCGAAGCCATTGCAATAGCTTCATTTTCTTTGAAAATTCGCTAAAATGATCAGGTGAAGGGAAATTGAAATAAACCTGAATAAATATCATTAAGACGCTCAAAATTCCATTCTTCAAAATATGAGGCAGATGACTTTGTTTGTGAATCTCGCGATGTGACGGTTTTTACGCTAGATCCCATTAGGTACTCGGGGAAGCTTGGCACAGAAAAATAATAATAAACCTTTGTGTGATTTGCAGCGTTTTTTCTGCGCATGCCTGCGTGAGGTTCCTGGTCAGCGGACCCGTTTTACTGTTGTTTACATAGGAGTTTCTAGTGTTTTTGGATGTTAGCACGTTAGGAGACGTCTCAACGAATTTTGCTTCCTTGCCTTGGATTCGTGATTGATTAAAAAAATGTAAGTCCTCCAAAATGAAAATTTCCACTTCCATTTTGCGTTTCAGACATCGAGGATCATTTATGTCTGTCTGTCTGTCCGTCTGTAGTAATTCCTTGTAACGCCCATAACTACCCGAAATAATGGTCAAAACCGGCAGAAATTTGGAGGGTAGGTGCGGGTTGGGTCACAGATGGTCCCGTACAAAAATCATTGAAAACGTACTGTAACTTTCGTCTGCGCATGCGCAAACGTGAAATACATGAAACGCCCATAGCAACCCTAAATATCGTTGGAATGAGTTCAAACATGGAGGGTCGATCAGGAATAATACTTTAATAGTTCAAAATGAATTTCACTGGAATCGTAATGTAACTTTCGTCTGCGCATGCGCGAACATGAAATGTTGACCATTTCTACGCGAAAAATAATCGTAGAGAACTGACATTTTGAGGGTACACGCGGGTTCGATCGCAGATGGTCCATTTCAAAATCACGGAAATCGTCCCGTCTGCGCATGCGCAAACGTGAAATACTTGAAACGCCCGTAACTACCTTAAATAACGTTGAAATGAGTTCAGATTTGGATGGTCGATCAGGAATAACAAAACAATTTGATAATTGCATATGACTTTCATTCGTCTGCGCATGCGCGAACATGAAATGTTGACAGTTTTTTTGTAACGCTCCTAACTACGCGAAAAGTAGTCGTAGAGAGCTGAAATTCTGAGGGTGCACGAGGGTTGGATCGCAGATGGTCCCGTATCAAAACGAACCTACCCAACTATTCTATACGTTCATGTGATGAAGCTATACTGCCTACTCGAACTGACAGACGTTTTGCTTCCTCACGACCGAAGGTAACGGAAGCCTTGGATTCGTGATGGAGTAAAAAAAAAAGTATGTCCTCCAAAATGACAATTTCCACTTCCATTTTGCGTTTCAGACATCGAGGAACATTTTTGGTTCCGTGTCTTTCTGTCTGTCTGTGGTAATTCCTTGTAACCCCATGGCTACCCAAAATAATGGTCGAAATGGGCTGGAATTTGGAGGGTTGGTGTGGGTTGGGTCACAGACGGTCCCACACTAAAATCATTGAAAAAGTACCGTAACTTTCGGCTGCGCATGCGCAAACGTAAAATAATTGAAAAGCTCATAACTACCCTAAATACCGTTGCAATGAGTTCAAACTTAGGTGGTCGATTTGGAATAATACTTTGATAGTTCCAAATGAATTTCATTGGAATCGCGCAGTAACTTTCGTCTGCGCATGCGCGAACATGAAATGTTGACCATTTCCTTGCAACGCTTCGGACTACGCGAAAAACAGTCGTACAGAGCTGAAATTTTGAGGGTACACGCGGGTTGGATTGCAGATGGTCCCGTTACAAAATCATGGAAATCGTCTCATCTGCACATGCGCAAACGTGAAATAATTGAAACGCCCGTAACTACTTTAAATATCGTTGAAATGAGCTCAGATTTGGAGATTCGATCAAGAATAGTTCATTGATCATAGTCTAAATATAATAGTTCAATAAGAATTTCATCCTTCTGCGCATGCGCGAACATGAAATGTTGCCTGTTTCCTTGTAACGCTTCGAACTACGCGAAAAATAGTCGTAGAGAGCTGCAATTTTGAGGGTACACGCGGTTTGGATAGCAGATGGTCCCGTATCAAAACGAACCTACCCAACTATTCTGTACGTTCATGTGATTCAAGTGAGGAAGCTGTAGTGCCTACTCGAACCGGCAGACGTGTTTTCCTCGTGTCGGCCGCTCAGCTGGTACGTCGCTCAGACGTTGTCTGCCTCGTGAGAATTTGCATGAAGAATGGGCGTGTCCGTGACACGTTGTGTACTGACAGGAGGAGCATCCGAGTGCTGGTCAGGCCATTTAGAGGGCGAACATAATTTATGGTGATGTGATGGGACGAGAAGGGCGATCGTCCCAGACGAGTTGGGGGGTGAATTTAAAGGGACAGATTCGTTGGAGGTGACGTGAAGACTACGTTCATCACTCGGCCATTTAAATCACCTTAGAGCGTCTTTTCCCTCGTACCTGCGATGCCGTAACCGACGATTATTCTAATAAAAATTAAAAATGCTGCAGAGTGGTTTGATACGGGAAACATGGAAAAACGTCTGCCAATTCGAGTAGCCAGTATAGCTTCCTCTCCATTATTTCGGATGGTTACTGGCGTTATAAGGAATTACCACAGACAGACACGGAACCAAAAACGTTCCTCGATGTCTGAAACGCAAAATGGTTGGGGAAATTTTCATTTTGGAGGACATACATTTTTTTAAACTCAATCACGAATCCAAGGCTTCCCTACCTTCGGTAGTGAGGAAGCAAAAAGTCATTTTATTGACTTACGACACCAGAAAAAGGCTATCCCCGCGTACTTTTCCGCGCAGAATCCAAATGTGGGGTTGAAATCAGTTTTTTAATGCATCTTGTTCGAGAAACAGAGAATAACTTCGAAAAATTACGTAATTATATAAGAATTCAGATACTGAAACCTACCGTGTACGGGCGTTTCAGCAATAAGGGCAATCCAAAATTAGCGGTTAGGCATTCATAATAAATGTCATCTAGTTTTGCAACAATTGCTCTATTACCTATTAATTTACAGTAAAGAAAAATATCAGAAAACTAACATAAAATGTCTCTCCAATTTCTCTAAAATAAAATCATCAATAACGATGTTCAAGCTGCTGAGTAGATCACGATTGTGTCCCTTTTTACATTCGGCGCTTGCCCCTAATGTCCATTTTCCAAAAAAATCCCGATTCGTGGTAATTTGAACTGAAAAACGCTGCAAATCCCTGCACAACGATTTATTATTTTGTACAATACCCTTCTGTTACAGATCACAGCTGTCTGTATAGATAACCCGTCTATATAATATAATATGTACTGTTCTATACATATTATGTAGATCGCCGATCATCCGTAGGTTAGTATACCTAACCACGTACTCGTTACTAGGTACCTACCTAAATCACGAGTTATATGTTGCTAAAATAATACAGTCGATGACAAACAGTAACTAAAACGGCAAACAGAAACGCAAATAATGAAGTTCTGAAGGAAAATTGTTGATGTGGAGTCAAATAAATGCCCCTTCTGCTTAGATCGCTGTTTTCTGTGGTCAGTACCTATAATGACCGTTGCGTAATAACTTGCCCATCAATAATACTTCAACGGTTGTTCAAGTTGCAAAAGTACCGATCAACAAAATCCAGCCCTTTCTTGGTAGATGGACCGTTGTGTAATAATTTGCCTTTGTGTAATAATTTACCGCTACTATGTAATAATTTACCGTTGTGTAATAATTTGCTGTTGTGTAATAATTTACCATTGTGTAGGTACCTAATAATTTACCCATCAATAATACTTCAACGTTTGTTCAAGTTGCAAACCTATCAGCAAAATCCAATAGTCCATCACTTGTCAAATGAAATAATATCGCAGAACAACCAACTCGACTTCATACAGCCATCCTTGATTATAATCAGGTGCTCCCTAGTGATGATTATCTGGGCCGGATTTATACCGTTTGATTGACGATCGTGTTGACGAAGCTTTTTGGTGCACACGAACGGCTGGGCGTACAATGCTCCGGGTGGTCTCAAAAAATTGTTTAGCTCAAGACAAATTTAATAACGTAAAAAAAACCATACCCTTCCATCGAAAGTTTTCGAGCTACGGCATTCTGAAAATTGCAACCCCTATTTTGAATCCCTTAGAGATGACTGACAGTAACGCCGAGCTTCGAGGACCAACTAGACCCCGAACGGAACCTACAACCCGAATTTCATCAATTTTGTTTCATGGTAACTAAGAAAAGTGGCCAGTACGGCGTACGGCGGACAGAAAGAAATATTTTTATTGCAGTTTTGGATTCTACATACCTTGAAACGTAAACCATCAAATTTTGAGGGGGGTTAGAATTTTTTTTTCATGTCGATTCCAATGGTTCATTATTGAAAATAATAAACCAAAATTGAAGTCCGTATAAAATAATTAATTGACAAAACAAATCAGCTGTATAAATTTCTCCCTTGAGAGGGAAAAACATTAAATCATGTTTAATGTTTTTCCCTCGCAAGGGAGAAATTAGATATAGAAATGAAAGCCACAATTTCACTGAACTCTACAAGTATAATGTTGCATTTACTGTACTTATTATAGAACTCGCCATCAACATATGGTTGCTACAACAGAAGGTAGTAACTGTGTAGTAACCAATGAAAAACGTAGCTATTGACTCTTGTTTCTTTCGAGTGCGATATTCTTTATGGTTGCTACAACAGAAGGTAGTAACTGTGTAGTAACCAATGAAAAACGTAGCTATTGACTCTTGTTTCTTTCGAGTGCGATATTCTTTATGGTTGCTACAACAGAAGGTAGTAACTGTGTAGTAACCAATGAAAAACGTTGCATATTTGCGTGTCGGAATTCACAGAATGACCCCCAGCCCTAAAACATTAAACATGTTAATAAATCGCGGCAGAAAATTCCAACGCTTTTGTGTTTTTGGGGGCCGAAATTGGTGGAAACCGTTAAAAATGCCTATTTCAATATTAGCGCATGAAAGAAACAATAAATACATTTCCATCATTTCTGTAGTACGCCCAACAGAATAATGAACCAAAGTGGCAAGGGCTTCGCAGCGTTTTTTACCCATTTTCCCCCCATAACACCCCTGGGTGTATTCCAATCTGGCTGCAGAGCATTGGAGCACAACTCGGACCCAAATGAGTTCCCAAATGGGGAAACCAAACTGTGTGCGGAAGAACGACGATTTTAGACCACAATTTAACGCAAATTTAAGGCTGAAACTTCGATATATCTGCAATTTTCCACTTTTTGGTCAAAATCGGCTCCTTATTCGGTCTCCTCGTCCTAAAAAAAGTGGAAAACGATGCCTCAAAAGCTCATGTTGCTAATACGCCCAAAAACCCTATCTTTGCACCCATTTTTTACAGATAACACCCCTGGGTATATTCCGATCGGACTGCAATGTTTCGGGACACAACAAGGGCCCAAATGGAGTCGAAAGAACGAAATTTTTAGGTCGAAAATAAAGCAGATATGGATGATACGGCGGACGGAGGACGGACATTACAGTTTTGGAATCTACGCACCTTGAAACGTAAAAGAAACAATTTGTAAGGGGTCTTATACAAATTTTTGCTGAGCGAATACATAGGTGTATTTTGACAGAATAATAAACCAAAAGCAAAAAGCTCGGTTCTCACTGCACCTGAAATAGGTGCTGTTCTGATTTGGGGGAGCAGCATCATGAATGTCAACCCAATTGGCGACTGAGTTTCATGTCCTCTGCATCCTGTCAATCGACCCAATTTTGCCGTAGTTCCACCATGTGATACTATGGGATGAACTCCGGTTTCTTGTGGATCTTGAGTGCACTCCAAAATTCGACAATCCTTGCATTATAATTGTTTCAGTTAGTAGTCCTTGTGCGTCCTAGTGCATACAGATGATTTCATAACCGATATCTTCAATACGTTTCACAAAAGTGCACGAATATGCTTCAATATACACGGCCCTTGATTAGGTGATCTCCAACAGAGAAGAGTTCCGATATGGTTCCATGGAATTGGTTCAGCCAAAGTGAGAATTTCACTAGCTCATCCCTTACTGTCATATCATACAGGTAGCAGCGTGTCAACACTTGACTTCATTCTATTCGGGAACGTTAAGCCACCATCATTAGGGCAGTAGGTAGGTGTGACATGGTCGCACCAGCTGATTCTGGAGCTCACCGTTATTTTTCATTTATGTGGGACGCTCGAGGTGGCGAGACCTGGAACATGCAACGCTCCTATTCAGACATATTTAAATCGCCCTCAGACCTTTAAAGAAACACGTCTCGGGGAGCCCTTTAAAAAATTCCAGTTCCACGTCGCCCTCTCGCTTCAGTGGGGCAATAGTGGAAGGATAATAGTGGCAGTGGGTGACGAGCTGCCTATCGGCCGTTCTCGAAACAGGTTGCTCACTGGGGACGTTCCTTTAGGGATTTTTTTTTCCCTCCTCTCTCCGTATAAAACTACACATTATGTGTTATTTAGATGCAAATGATTCACAAAGCTGGCTGGTTGAGACAGGTCCCACCCTCGGGCTCATCTTATTGTGCCCCCTCCGACTGTTGAGGGAGCAGCACAAGAAGGGGCTGGCACTGAGGCGGAATATTGGCGCTCTATTCTCCCACCTAGATGTCCCCTCGATCTAAATCTACTTCAGATTTCCTAACTTTCAATGGAACTAGAAGATGGGTCCCACCAGCTCCAAATCGAATCACTGAAACGGCCAACTTACATCGTATTTAATTGTTTAAACTTATCAAACTATGTTCCATCTAGCTAGTGAACTTAACTAGCAAGGTCGGGCTAGCTGCAGGGAGCACAGCGAAATTAGGGAGGGGGGGAGGGGAGGGGGATTTAAACAAACTAGTACAAATCTTACATAACGTACAAGAATGGCTGGGGCCCTCCAGCATAAACCCTTCCTCATCCTTTCACCACATTCGTTTGGGGCCTCTATGGCCTTGGGGGTGTGTTCACGACTATTTCATTGAATTGTAACTTCCGGAAAATTTGAAAAATCACCAACAAATCGTGACTACGATGCACCTGAGCTGGAGTTGGTCTCATTCGGCGCAGAATGTGATCGCCTGCAACATTTTCTTTCAAACAAAACCGATTTAGGACCGATTGGGGAATTTTCGAGTTTTCTTTTAAAATGATCCCCAGCTAACTAGCTGGGTATAGATAGGAAAACACAGGCTTGTGTGAGGTTGCCAAACTAATGCACCAGTGAAGAATAAATTATTCGGTATTACTATCATTATTGCGAGAAACAAATAAAATGAACGTTGAAAATTATTACACAACGGTTTATCATTTACCTGTATAGATGCTCATTCTACGTAGATCAGTGTTTTCTATGGTCAGTACTCTCGGCCTCCCCCAGGAAAGCCGTAAATCGAGTACTGGAGCCGGCCCGGGAAAGATTCATACAAATGCGCTGGATCCAATAAGTAATTCAATAATTCACCATTTTTTGTAGTTATTCATGAAGCTTGAGGAATAATAAAGTTGTGTAATAATTTACTGTTACCCCTATTTTTCATCCCTGAGGGATGAATAGATAAACCCCGAGCTTCGAGGACAAACATGACCCCAAGTGGGACCTATAAACCGAATTTCGTCAATTTTGGTTCATGATAAATAAGAAAAGTGCGAAGCACGGCGGACGGACAGAAATTCTTTTACTGCATTTTCGGATTCTACATACCTTGAAACGTAAACCATCAAATTTTGAGGGGGGTTACAATTTTTTTCTCATGCTCGATTCCAAAGATTCATTATTGAAAAGAAACAAAAATGAAATTTATTTTCTAAAAAAAATATATATAATATACCTATAAAACAGCATAATAAAAGTGTGACCTATAATAAACTGAAAATTATTTCCTTATTTGGGCAAAACTCGTGTTAGAGAGAAGGGTCAACTAAAAAAAAATAAAAATAAAAATAAAAATAAAAATAACATTTATTTAAAAAATCCTTCCAATCCTAAAAAAACCCATAAATAAATAATCAGACCCCCAAAACCAAATCCTTAGACAGAATCAGTCTGCGTTTTCCTAGTTCCTGCAAGGGAGTTTTTTTCGGGAGTTTCCCTGGATATTGTGTGTCTAATTGGCGAGGGAGCCTGGTATGGACGGTTGACTGGGTTTCCTTGACTCACTTCGTCGGCCTGTCCTCAACCTACAGGGTACAGCGGCGACCTCCGACCGAGATGGGACTTTTCATCCCCAGACCCCACCAGCCCGTTCAGTCAGCCACCTTCGAGTGAATAGTTTTGCCACGGAGAGTTCCCGGTCATGTCGTTCAAGTGATGGACATTATATGAGTCATTTTCAAAAACGCTGCAAATCCCTGCTCAACGGTTTATTATTTTGTATAGAATACCCTTCTGTTACAGATCACAGCTCTCTGTATAGATAACCCTTCTATATAACATATTATGTACTATTCTACACCCTCCGTAGGTTAGTACCTAACCCCGTACTCGTTACTAGGTACCTACATAACCGTTGTGTACTAATTTACCTGTATAGCTTCCCCGTCTACGGAGATAGAATAATGAACCATTGTGTAATAATTTGCCCATCAATAATACTTCAACGGTTGTTCAAGTTGCAAAAGTACCTATCAACAAAATCCAGCCCCTTCTTGGTAGATGAGCCGTTGTGTAATAATTTACCGTTGCGTAATAATTTACCGTGGTGTAATAATTTACCGTTGTGTAATGATTTACCGTTGTGTAATAATTTGCCGGCGTGTAATAATTTGCCATTGTGTAATAATTTACCCATCAATAATACTTCAACGGTTGTTCAAGTTGCAAAAGTACCTATCAACAAAATCCAGCCCCTTCTGGGTAGATGAGCCGTTGTGTAATAATTTACCGTCGTGTAATAATTTGCCATTGTGTAATAATTTCTCGTTGTTAATAATTTACCACTGTGTAATAATTTACCAATCAATAATACTTCAACGTTTGTTCAAGTTTCAGAAGTACCTACCAACAAAATCCAGTAGTCCATCACTTGTCAAATGAAATAATATCGCAGAACAAACAACTCGACTTCATACAGCCATCCTTGATTATAATCAGGTGCTCAGTAGTTATGATATCCAGGCCGGAGTTATACCGTTTGATTCACGATCGTGTTGACGAAGCTTTTTGGTGCACACGAACGGCTGGACGTACAATGCTCCGGGTCGTCTCAAAAAATTGTTTAGCTCAAGACAAATTTAATAACGTTAAAAAAACAATACCCTTCAATCGAAAGTTTTCGAGATACGGCATTCTGAAAATTTCAACCCCTATTTTGAACCCCTTAGACATGACTGACAGTAACGTCGAGCTTCGAGGACCAACTAGACCCCGAACGGAACCTATAACCCGAATTTCATCAATTTTCTTTCATGGTAACTAAGAAAAGTGGCCCGTACGGCGTACGGCGGACAGACAGAAATATTTTTATTGCAGTTTTGGATTCTACGTACCTTGAAACGTAAACCATCAAATTTTGAGGGGGGTAAGCATTTTTTTTTCTTGCTCGATTCCAATGGTTCATTATTGAAAATAATAAACCAAAAACCATACCCTTCTACTGAACGTTTTCGAGCTACGGCGTTCTGAACATTTCAACCCTTATTTTTCACCCCTTAGAGATGACTGACAGTAACGCCGCGCTTCCCAGGGCTTTTATGCAATTTTTTAAAAATATATCGAGAGAAAAAATCGGTCCAATTTACGCTAAAATAACAAGTTTTAACGGGTCAGGCAATGAATAGATCCTTCCACAGTTTTTCGTCTCTCCCGTAAATTTCGGTAAATGGCGCTTATGATATTCTGCCTTTCAGGGGACAATGTATTATGGTCCACTCCACATAAGAATATACGGCCCACGGCGACAAAAAACTATCTGAGATCGTTCCTTAGCATAAAACAGATACGACAACGCTACTAGCGGATTCTTCACACAACAGTTTAACATCGGGATGTCGCGAGACGCTCCTGGACCTCATCACTGTTCTGCCGTTCGGAGGAGGACAGCCTCTGGGCTTCTGCCTAACTATTTATGCTCATGTTTATCAAGACAGTTTTTCTCCCGTATTTTTCACGTTGAAAGGACCTCAGTCTTGGATTTACATTTCAACCGTCCGTCACCCCTCTACGCCAGCTGCTTGTTACATATTTCATGTTTGTTTGCTCAACGATACTCGAAGACAGTTTTGTGGATGAAAAAAAAAGGGTTAAATTAAGTAGGTACCTACTGGAGGAAAACTGTGGAGTGAGACAAACAAACAAATTCATAGCCTCGGTCCCTCAGAAGCGGCCTGCGCATTAGGTTTTTGATTTGTCATGATTTAGGCAGAAGTCGCCCCCCCATCTTTGACCATTTTGAACAAGAACAACAAACTGACGACACTCAACCGAAATTCTGCTTTTCGAAGAGAGCTCAAATTTTGAGAGTAAATGCGGGTTTGATGCCCAGATGGTCAGAGAGGCTCTTATAGTCGAGCAAAGTTTGCCAGAGAATGGCGCCACGTTGGCACCGGTGGTGCCGTCTGTCTGAAAAATCTTTTTAGGCCGCCAGAATTTGCTATATAGTTTTGCTGCCACCATGGTACCAGGGAACGGCGCCACGCTGGCACCTGTGTTACTGTCTGTCAGAAAAATGTGTGTTTGGTACAGTCTTTCATGTTTTGGAGCACGCTCAATTGAATGGAATTACTTTTAAAGCTGTACCTGTCAGTCATCCTTACAGCGAATGATAAGTATTTAGCCATGAAACGTTGGAAAAATAGCTATTATCATTATTTTCAAAATTGCGTGAAACTCCTGGTCAGCGAACCCACTAGCTTTATCAAATTCCCATTATAGTAAGTCTGAGAATGCGCACACGTGTTTTTCTGAAAACGCCTATAATCACCAAGTCGAAAATGGCCGAATAGTTCCAGTCATGCAGTATAAGCAGACCTACCAAAAATATATACCAATATTTCCGTAGTTTTTTCGAAAAATTACAGCGACAAATTTCGCTCCCAAACGTTATGGCTATTCAAAATTTTTTTTAAATTGGGTCGAATTACCAGCTTCCTCCCTTTTTGTCACCATTCATCTATAGAGTCGGTTGGGAGAATAATTATACAACGTAGGGGTAATTAGGCCACTTGTCTGTAGGTAGGTACTAACAATTCATACAGTGCAAATTTTATGTTCTATAGTTAGTTATTAACACAAGTGGAGGTTCACAAGTAGTTTCAGTGTTTACTTATTCCGTGGCAACGGTGAGTCACATTTTGGTTTATTATTTTCAATAATGAATAATGAACCTTTGGAATCGAGCATGAAAAATTGTTTTAACCCCCCCCCCCCCCTCAAAATTTGATGGTTTACGTTTCAAGGTATGAAGAATCCGAAAATGCAATAAAAAAATTTCTGTCTGTCCGCCGTGCGCCGTTTTTTTTTTAAACTGGACTTCGCAGTTTGATTCTTGTTGTCCTACAAGTAGTTATTACGCCTCAGGCTGTTATGGTTATTAGCGAGGCTTTTATGAGCTTATGTTTATATCTTTTTATATTCACACCACGCAACTCCCATTGTTTATTACCCACGTAGAAAAGAAAGCTTCCTACACATTGGTCTTTTGTCCGTTTATTGAGCTTCATTTTTCTCGGGAAGCTTGTACTTACAAGATGCCGTTCACTTCCTGATACTGCTGAATATTCCGCACACTCGAGATTATGTTGATGAGTTGGCTGATGTACTTGGATTGTCTGGGGGACCCTCAGTACCGGCGATCGAACTTCTTCACAGCTGAATACGTTGAGCGGGTTCTCCAGTCCGTTTTCCACACCATCACCATCGTCGCCGTCTACGAAATCGTCAAAGAAACCTTCAGGTAAATACACAGGTGGATACCACTGTTATCAGTCAGTGCTGAGGTACCACGATGATGGGTTGTTGATACACAGTGGAACAGAGTGTGTTGTGTCTGGACACAAAACCTTCTCTTTCTTAGGCATTTTCCTTTTATTTTCAATTTTTTTTTAATTATTTTTTTTCTTTATTTTTTATTTTTGTAAAAACTTCATAGGTCTTAAATCTTATCAAAATTATTAGAGTAGTAAAATCGAACAAACTTAATTTTTGAGCACAATTTAGACACTTTTCACTATTATTACCTCTGATGGAATTCGCAAAATAATAATAATAACATTATTTTATGACATACAGGACGATAAATTGTCATTGTGTAAATTGATTTTCATTGTGTAAGTTATGGTTTAATGGCTTACATTATGGTTTTACACTATATGGTTTACATTATGGTTTAAATGGTTTTATGGTTTAAATACAAATAAATGAAATTGAATTGAAATTGACGGTACCTACCTAGAGAAATATTGTAGGTGCAATATACCTACTGTGTACCTTATAGGCACTACTTATTCAGAATGTATGCAGAAAACTCATCTATTGAGTATATGCTGGGCGAATCATTCAGCTTCCTCTCCAGAATCCGCTACCGAGTTGATGAATTCTTCAGTTTGCCCGGTAGACTGCTGTGCAACTGGGCAACCAAAAACGTCAAATTATCCCTCGAGCCAGGCAAAGGCGATCCCGAGTGCGCGTGGTCGTGGTCGTAGTCATGTGCTGGATGGTCAAAATTTTCAGTGTTGGAGGCGACAAAACAGCAGATGAATCACTTGAAGTCCAATATATTATGTTCCGTAGTAGATTATGACGTAACCTAATTTGTGTAATATGTACGCTTCCTCCCTCCTAGAAAAAAAAGGTTTTCAAGGGGGGGGGGGGGGTAGGGGGGTCACGGGAGGGCTTCAATCCTGCTGTGAGCAAAATAGTTTCCATAAAACCGGAGAAGCTCCAATTTTCAAATTTCAGTATCGTTGGCTAAACAGGAGAGAGGGCTTACAGCTCACTCAAACAGTTGGTATAGACAACCTTAGACATATACTGCACTCCAAAGTGAAAAAGCCGTAGACTCGATTTTTTCCAATTTAAAGAGTTTAGTATGGCTGGATTCGTATCTTAAAGACCTATTTTGGTATCTAGTTGTAAAAGTTGGGAAAATTTCCCTAACAAAGTTATTCAAGGAAAACTTCTACGGTTTTTCGAGTTTTTAACGGTTTTCCAACGATGAAACGCAGTACCTAGTAGTTCTTGCAACAAATAAAAAACGCTGCAAAGTCCTTGTCACATGGGTTTATTATTCTATTGGACATACCTACAGAAAGGTTGGCTGTTCATTAATTGTTTCTTTCATGCGTAATAATCGAAATAGCTACTTCTGATGGTTTCCATTAATTTTGGCCCCCAAAACACAAATTAGGTACGCTCTTTTTTTTTCTTTTTTTTTTAAACTATCTTTGATCATTGGTAGTGCCATTTAATCGTCCTGAACCACGTCTTGACACTTTTTCCAGTGTTATTATACAAACTGATGGTGATTTCAGACGATTTCCCAGGTTTTTCACTCATAAAAAATCAATTTTGGGAGCTGAACATTTGGTAGAACCTCAATTTTCTATTCTTTGGTCAAAATCGACTTCATATTCGGTCTTCTCGTCCCCAAAAACATGAAAAACGATACCTCAAAAGCTCATGTTACCAACATGTTGCTAAAACGCAAAAAGTACCTATTTTTATACACATTTTCACTCACAACACCCCTGGGTATATTCCGATCGGGCTGAAAAGTTTCGGGACACAACTAGGGCCCAAATGGAGCATGTGTGCGAAAGAACGATTTTTTTAGACCGAAAATGAAGCCTGTACACGTGATCCGGCGGACGGCGGACGGCGTACGGCGGACGGCGGACGGACATTGCATTTTTGGAATCTACGTACCTTGAAACGGAAAAGAAAAAATGTTGAGCGGGTGTTATAAAAATTTTTTGCTGAGCGATTACATAGGTGTATTATTCACAGAATAATAAACCAAAATGTAGGTGGATCCCAGACCTACGGTTTTAATATTCATTGGAATAGTGAATTTAATTTAATGGCCATCAGGACAGTACGGTTTTGGTTTATTATTTTCAATAATGAACCATTGGAATCGAGCATGAAAAAAAAAATTCTTACCCCCCTCAAAATTTGATGGTTTACGTTTCAAGGTATGTAGAATCCAAAACTGCAATAAAAATATTTCTGTCTGTCCGCCGTACAGTTAATTATAATTGCTAGTTGATTGTCGTAACAGGTAATGGCGCGATCATCTTTGAACGCAAGTCCCACACGCGGACATGTAACGCAAAGTGCCTACTTCATGTCGCACTCAGCAGCTCAGCGCACGCCTTCGCTCTCAACACTAAACGCCGGGGGATGTTCCGGGATCATGCGCAATAGAAAGTAGGATTGTATGATCGTGATAATAGATAACTAGGGATAGGATTCGTATGTATTCGCTTTTTGGTTTATTATTTTCAATAATGAACCATTGGAATTGAGCATGAAAAAAAAAATTCTTACCCCCCCTCAAAATTTGATGGTTTACGTTTCAAGGTATGTAGAATCCAAAACTGCAATAAAAATATTTCTGTCTGTCCGCCGTACGCCGTACGCCGTACGGGCCACTTTTCTTAGTTACCATGAAAAAAAATTGATGAAATTCGGGTTATAGGTTCCGATCGGCGTCTAGTTGGTCCTCGAAGCTCGACGTTACTGTGAGTCATCTCTAAGGGGTTCAAAATAGGGGTTGAAATTTTCAAAACGCCTATACCATTTTTTTACGTAAATATTTTTACGGTTTTAAATAGTTCTTGAACTTGCGAGTTTTTTAAGACCATCCGGAGCATCGTACGTCCAGCCGTTCGTTCACAGTAAGGCCCCGAAGTTTGCACCGACAGGCATTTTCGACTCCAGTGTGAATGAAATTGTATACAATTCAAACCAAATCTCGTAACCAGAGACGCGCCCACAATAGGAATTTGTGAATACGGCCAATCATTGGTAGGGATCACCTGATTATATTGGCGGAGTATGAAGTCGAGTTGGTTGTTCTGTGATATTATTTCATTTGAAAAAAATCAGTCATGCAGCATGACTTAATGAGCGAATTTTCAAAGAAATATTCGAATTAATGGCTATGGTTTTGAATAAAGGAAAACTTCGGTCTAAAATTTGGTTTTCTATGTATATTCTCTTCGTATTTATTTTAATTTGTACGTTTTGTCCATCCTGATTCTACCGTTTGTTTATTACGTAATTGTACTAAGTGCTTATTTATTTGATCGCTGTGGGTAAATTCAAGGAGTTGTACTAATCGTTTGCCTCCCCCTTTTTTGCTTCGAACTCTCGTCTTCAATTAATACTTCTCACATTTTTCAATCTGACCACTCTAAGGGGGTGGGGGTAAGAGTTTAAAGATTATCCTAGTTTTGGGTAATTTTTGCGCACTTTAAATGCTCTAATTTAAGAAC
This sequence comes from Leptopterna dolabrata, assembly GCA_954871275.1. Lineage (NCBI taxonomy): Eukaryota > Metazoa > Arthropoda > Insecta > Hemiptera > Miridae > Leptopterna > Leptopterna dolabrata. The sequence goes on along the minus strand of OX940975.1, from coordinate 3,410,774 downwards.
GGATTTAGATATCTAAAATCCGATTTCACTATCGTGTTCAGCGTGCAAAAACCTTTAAAATGAGGGGTCACTTGTTAGAAAATAACATTTTGGGGATTTTTGGGTAATTTTTGCGCACTTTAAATGCTCTAATTTGAGAACGGATCAAGATATCTACAATCCGATTCCACCATCGTGTTCAGCGTGCAAAAACCTTTAAAATGAGGGGTCACTTGTTGGAAAATAACATTTTGGGGATTTTTGGGTAATTTTTGCGCACTTTAAATGCTCTAATTTGAGAACGGATCAAGATATCTAAAATCCGATTCCACCATCGTGTTCAGCGTGCAAAAACCTTTAAAATGAGGGGTCACTTGTTAGAAAATAACATTTTGGGGATTTTTAGGTAATTTTTGCGCACTTTAAATGCTCTAATTTGAGAACGGATCAAGATATCTAAAATCCGATTCCACCATCGTGTTCAGCGTGCAAAAACCTTTAAAATGAGGGGTCACTTGTTGGAAAATAACATTTTGGGGATTTTTGGGTAATTTTTGCGCACTTTAAATGCGCCAAAACCCTCCTTAGAGTAGGCCAATTTCGCCCATCTTCGAACTTAGCCTTTCGATTGCCAAGATAGATTTTTTGTGCAAATTTGAGCTGTTTATCTCAATTCTATCGAGAGTTATCGTCTGGAGTGACACATATATAAATAAATATATATATAAATATATATATATATATATACATATAAAAAAGTGTTAAATTTCAGGAATCGTTTTAGAATGGTCTGAAACGGATTTCTATGAAGAAAATTTCCAAAAATTTATATTATTTAAATTTCGAAGCCATTGCAATAGCTTCATTTTCTTTGAAAATTCGCTAAAATGATGGCTCTTTTGGAGTTTGTTGGTAGGTAGTGAAACTTGAACAAACGTTGAAGTATTATTGATGGGTAAATTATTACTACGGTAAAGCATTACTCAACGGTAAATTATTACACAACGGTTCATTATACCATCAACGTAGAAGGGGCTGGAGTTTGTTGGTAGGTTGGCTTTTTTAGGTACTGTTTGTCATCGGCAGAATTATTTTAGCAACATTTAACTCGTGATTTAGGTAGGTACCTAGTAACGAGTACGGGATTAGGTACTAACCTACGGAGGGTCTGCGATCTACATAATATGTATAGAATAGTACATATCATATTATATAGACGGGTTATCTATACAGAGAGCTGTGATCTGTAACAGAAGGGTATTCTATACAAAATAATAAACCGTTGTGCACGGATTTGCAGCGTTTTTCTTTGTTGTATCCCTCTCATAGTTGTCTGAATTCGTCAGGCGGTACCGTTTTTCAATTTTGTGATGAGCGGCAAAACTGCATTTTACAAGGAAAAATACAGGTACTGTTTTCCTCTTTGGGAAAGGGGTGAAAAAACTCCAGCAACTACAGTGAGAAACAACCGTAGCGTGAGCGTCCAACGAAGAAAAGCAGTAGCAGACCCTCTACCGTTTTTTGAAGCAATATTTACCTACCTTCTACAACGGAGAAAAACAGCTCCTTACATAAATTTATGTGTATTCTTCCAAAATTGATGTGCCTTGCTGCTACAGACGTAGAAACTAAATTTGGATCAATTGCAAAAAAAGTCATTGGAAAATATTGAAGAATGCCCATTTTGCAGCCTAAAAACTTTACCTGCGTTTTTATCAAAACTAGACTTTCTTGTTCTACGGCTTTCTTGCTTTGGACGGCAGTATAAGAGGTGTTGACAACTGTTATTGAGCTACTTTCTTGACATGAAATCATCAATAATTTTGTAAAGTTTTCGAGCGAAATTAATTTTGTTACTGTAGGAGAATTGAGCTGATTCGTCTGCGGTGCAAAGTCCGCAAGTATGAGACGATGATTCAAAACTGCTGCGTCCGGATGAACGGATGCCAAAACTGCTACAACCGCTGCTGGCAATACGCTCCGGCAATCACTTACAGGTGATAGTTACCTAATCACTCAGTTGTACTTCTATAAACGATTGATTTAGATATTTGATGAACAACTAAGAAAATCATGCTCTGACAGAAAACTATTTCTACAGACTAGATTTTAACCGTAAGGAATGTTGTACGATAGTACGAACGTTTATTCTCGAATAATGAGTGCACAGTACGTAGGTACCTACGGGTCTAGAATTATTTGATTTTACGCAGATTTCAACACCAGTGTAAATGTGCGGCACCAGTGTCTTTGACCAACTCACACTGGTGATTTCAACGTCTCTGTTCCTTTCGGCAATGTTTTAAGACCTGCAAACGATGTGCCCGACACGGCTGGACATAAGAATTTCATGTCTATAAAATCGTAATTCTGACTGTCTGTACGTTCGTTAGAACCAGGAAATTGAATATTGAGTTTTATGGCATTTGATGTCGATCCTCCAATAATTTATTATTCTTCCGTTCTTCCAATCGGGTTTTGCAACTTTTCTCTGTCTGTATGTTTGTTCTCTCGGTTAAACGACTCAGCCGAATTGAATGGAACTTGGAGGATATGTCGAGGGTAGCCCAACTTGGAATGTGCGGCCATCGGAATTCCAAAAATAGGACCTGGATGGAAGAGGGGGCTGGAGGCCGGTGTGGAGCGTTGCAGGAGAGAGAGGTGGTGGAAAGCTGCTTAATGGAATCTAGTAAAAGACGTAACTACTCTTGCTCTCATTTGAATGAAACTTGGGGGTAAATCCGTAGGGCTATTCAGGTTCAGATCTGTGATTGCAAACAATTCTGGTTGGGAGGGAATGTAGGTATATATGCAATTGGTACCTACCTATCTAGATGGTTTGATTCGAATAAAAGACGAAGAAGAATTAGAAATCTGAGATCATCGGAATTGTGAGAATAGGACGGGGTAGGTTTTATGGCGAGAAGGTAAGGGAAACGGCGTTGTTCGTGTCAAATTGTTGGCATGATCTGATTTGAATGGCATGGTGATTACGAGAACACAAGTTCCATGAATATTGGTTCGATTATAGAGAGAGTTCAGATCAACCATGATTTTGCATGGGACCGTGAACCAAAGACCCGTACCTACTACTTTACCAAGTTTTAGACGTACCTACTTATGAAAAAACGCTGCAAAGTCCTTGTCACTTGGGTTTATTATTCTATCGGACATACCTACAGAAATATTGCTGTTCATTTATTGTTTCCTTCATGCGCAGTAATTGAAATAGTGATTTTTGATTGTTTCTACCAATTTTGGCCCCCCAAAAACACGATCTCGGTTCCTTTTTTTCCCTTTTTTTTATATTTTTTATTTTTTTACAGATTGTCTTTGAACATTGATAGTACCATTTAATTGTCTTGATTCACCTGCTAAGACTTCTTCTAGTGCTATTATACAAATTTATGGCAATTTCAGGCAATTTCCCAGGTTTTTGGCTCATATGAAATGAATTTCGGGAGCTTAACCTTCGTCACAACATCAATTCTTCACTCTTTGGTCGAAATCACCTTCATATTCGGTTTTCTCACCCTAAAAATCATGGAAAACAACATCACAACCTCGTGATCACTAAAACCTCAAAAATTCCACGAAAACCCCTATTTTTACACCCATTTTTCTCCCATGACACCCCGGGTGAATTCCTATCGGGCTGCCGAGCTTTGGAGCACATCTAGGACCCAAATGTGTTCCCAAATGGGGGCCCAAACTGTGTGCGGAAGAACGACGATTTTAGACCAAAATTTAACGTACATTTAAGGTTGAAACTTCGTTAGAACCTCAATTTTCCACTCGTTGGTCAAAATCGACTTCATATTCGGTCTTCTCATCCTAAAAAAACATGGAAAACCATACCTCAAAAGCTCATATTACTCAATCACAAAAAACACAAAAAATACCTATTTTTATACCCATTTTTCACCCATAACACTCCTAGGTATATTGCGATCGGGCTGCAAAGTTTCGGGACACAACTAGGGCCCAAATGGAGCATGCGTGCGAAAGAAAGAATTTTTTAGACAGAAAATGAGGTACGTAGTTATGCGCGATACGGCGGAAGGCGGACGGACATTGCATTTTTGGAATCTGCGCACCTTGAAACGTAAAAGAAAAAATACTGAGGGGTGCTATAAAAAATTTTTGCTGGGCGATTACATAGGTGTATTATTCACAGAATAATAAACCAAAACGGTTTATAAATGTACATCCCATTCCCGTTTAGAGATCTGTATGTTATCGGGATGAATACTATCCTGTGCAACGGACGGGTGATCCAGCTGGTGTATTGTAAAAGATTCGTTGATTTGATTTGCCAAGGTCGGTGCCGCCTTCGGTTTTCCAAGCCCTCGGTAACAAAGTCGTTCTCTGGAAGGCTCAGAAACTCCCCGATCACTCTTCGAGGATTTGGCGTCGAGGAGATTCCCAAGAAGAGATCCGAACGACGACGCGTTATCTGTCCGATTTGACGATGTACATGAGGGAGCTCTGCGCCGAACAAGACTGCGAACTCAAAGAAAACTTGAGAAAGTAATAACGTCCGGTTTTTGGTCAGTGTGGAAGATCACGGTAGATGATGCTCTTTGTCTGGTTCTGGGGCAGAGGATATCAAGAATTAACCATTTTTCATTAATCGTGAAAATGATGTGTAGGTAAATGGTAGTGGTAGCACGATTTCTCACTGATCTCTGTCATAATCGTTGGGTTGTCATTACACAAAAAATATTGATATAACTACATCTTAATAGTTTTAAGAAGTAGGTTAGAGAGGGTTAGGTTAGAGAGTGGCTGAAGGTTAGAGAGGCTGAAATTTGGCACTCTTGTTTACTGGGCTTCCCTGAGGAAGTGGTCAAAATCTGAACCCGACTTTTTTGGTCGAAGCCGAGTAAGTTAGCTGTTTAAAAATACGGCAAACTTTAGTCAAATAACCTTAATTTTTCATATTTTCTCAAGTTTGGTGCGCTGTAACTTTCTCGTATTAATACTTTTCTGGAGCGCTTAAAAAAAATTTTAAATTGAATTTTTCTAATAAAAAAGTAAAAAGTTTAGGTACTAGAAAAATTATTATTATTATTATTTTAAATCAGGAATAACAATTATTTTTTCTTTTTGGTTACACAACCAAAACTTACAACATCCACGCATTATGAAAGAGATCAGTGAGAAATCGTGCTACCACTACCATTTACCTACTCATCATTTTCACAATTCTATGAAAAAGGATAATTCTTGATAACCTCTGCGCCAAAACCAGATAAAGAGCAAAATTTTGTAAAACTATCATCTACCATGATCAAAAAACTGGACATTATAATTTATTGTTAGTTGAACCATTACAATAAGTTAGTTGAACTTCTAATCGAACTTCATTGGCTAGCAGTTATTGATATCAGAAATAAAACTATCAATGCAAAAAGATGTGATATCCCCCCCCCCCCAACTATCCTGTTGTAAACACTTGCCTCAACCGCAAAAAAATATTGATATCCGTTTCGCCCTCCAACGTAGCATGGCTTTTAACGCTGCTTGGAGGGGGGCTTCGTTAGTAACATCTCTGAAGCCAAGCAAATAGTGGAGGAAGCCAAGCAAACACCGGAGAGTGTACCATAAGGAAAGGTGCGGATAGGCATATTACCTATATGGGGAAAGTTTATGAAATTTGAGGAAGGTACAACCACGAGAAATTTTTTGGAAATTTCTTTTTTTTTGGAGAAATTTTAGGAAAAACCGGAGGGCTTCAGAGAAACTAAGCTCCGCCAAACAGCGTTGAAAGCCATGCTAATTTGGCGGGCAAAATGTGTATCAATCATTTTTGCGGCTGAGGAGGTTTTCTTGCCGGGCAAATGTTTACAACAGCGTTGATGAGTACAACAGGGTGTCGAAACGTTATGACAGATGAGAATAATTATTTTCATTTTACTGTACCTCAAGAACCCAAAAATAGTTTATTTCAATCAAACAGTCGCAAATCCGATACAAATATTTGTTTGGCTTAACTCGGAATGTTGAGGGATGTCAGTGATGTTCTGACGGTGTGCCACTACTGGATGAGTTTTTACCGCAGAAATTCTGAAATGGGCACCTAGGCACACACAATAGGTAGGCACCTACCCAAGCACTTAATTGGTACATTTTCTTCGGATAGGTACGAGACGATGCGCAGGCGCAAAGAGGAGGAATCGCTGTTGAGGGCGCTGAGGGATCAAAGGATGTGCCCTTGTTCCGCTGTCCGCTCGCCCTGCGACCGGTGCAACGACCGCCCAACACTTTTCGGCAGACGTCAATAAATTACGGCTTGAGCCGTGAAATCATTTGATGACTATTTTTGTAGTCTCGAAACTCTGCGATAATCAACGAAACGAGTGTTTTTCACTGCAGAAGAAAGCCCACCCGTTTCAAAAAATGATTGCAATTTGAAATGTCACCTACCTACTAACTAAGAGTTTATGAACAGTGAGCGAACATTTGCACACTTTCTGAACCAACTAAGTAGTGTTATCCAGTGCAAGTCGGTGTGGGAACACTTTCCAAATATGATTACTATGTGAACAAATACGTGTGTAAGTAACAATGTTTTGAACAGTGGACAGAAATTTGCACACTTTCTGTACCAGTTTATTACTGCGTCCAGTTCATTCAATGTAAGGACAGGGAAGTTGAAAAATCGGAAGGTTTGAGGTGGCCAAGATCTCTCTACTCCCACAAGCAGCCACAAGCTCTCGATCCTGACCCATGTAACCCAAATAATGGAAACGAGAAGCCGACGTCTACAGTCAATTTAGAAAAATTCTGAAAATGGATACGTATTCTATAGAGTCCAACGCAAGTGCCTATCAAGCCACTTTTTGAAAATGTTCAAAATTTGAACAAATTTTTTTGGAACAGTGAGCAAAAAACTTTTGCACACTTTTGAAACCAATTAGCCAAAATTCTACGTGAATATTGATGAGAAATCCGTTTTTCGAATTGAAATATCACGCTCCGTTCTCAAATGAGAAGTAGACGAACTTTGGCCCCGATGGAATCTCTTATCACAGGTTCTCATCAAAACGTTGTGACATTTAGCCTTAAGGCATTTTTTGGGCTCTTGTCCGGGGTGGATTTCATCGACAGATAATTTGGATGGCCAAGTTCTAATGACGACATCAGAGTCACCGGAGTGGAGGGATGGAGGACGACAGCCCTTGACCGGCGGTCAGCTTGGGCTGGTAGGTATAGTGAACTAAGCCTTGAGCTGAGGATACGCATGTTACGGTGTGAAGTATTCTCCGTTTTGAATCCGGCTGTGAATCTTGGACCTTGAGCTCGTATTTGGAGCGCCGGTTAGAAGCGCTTGACACGAAGAATGGGAAAAGGGAAAGAACTTCTTCTTACTGTTAAGGAAGGGCAGTGATGATGTGACGGTGGGCAGTTCCCGAGTTGTGTTTCCGGTGAAGATGGGGTCGTTTTGGCTGAAGCCTAATCGATTTTCCTTCTTAACCGGTGATAATCTCGCTGGTCTAGGAGGGGGACTCTCGAGGGTCCAACGTCACTCTCCTCTCACAATGTCACAGGGTAGCAGAGCTTGGTTTTGTAGTATGCGCTGAGTAACTCACCATACACCATCCGCTTTTTGAAGGCTTACCAGAAGGATTCATTTACAAACATCCTGACCGTTTTATAATGCATACATCTATTCCCCCCCCCCACTATTCACCCCCTTTAGAGCTCAGTATAACTATATACTGTATATGAGCTCATTTGAAGGCGATTAATGCCTTGTACCAGTTAACAAGTCCCAATAGCTGTTCCATCATAACGACGGAGGTTGATCACCTTGAGGTTGCCCAGATGATCAGTTAACTGGATAACAACCTCTGACAACATTATCCGCCAATACTCGTATGTAGGAGCTTTGTTATCCACCAGTAAATATTATTGAGGTAGCACCATTAAGATGGAGTTTGTTCGTTTGTTCAAGTTACAGAAGTACCTATCCACAAAATCCAAAAGAGCCATCATTTTTCAAATGAAATGATATCACAGAACAACCGACTCGACTTCATACAGCCATCCGTGATTATAATAAGGTGCTCCATAGCAGTGATATCTAGGCCGGATATTATAGGTACCATTTCATTTACGATCATGTTGACGAAGCCTTTCGATGCAAACGAACGACTGGTCGTACAATGCTCCGGGTGGTCTCAAAAAATTCTTTACTTCAAGATCAATTTAAAAACGAGAAAAAAACCACCTACTTAAAGTTTTTGAGCTACAGCGTTCTGCAAATTTCAGCCCCTACTTTTCACCCCTTAGAGAGGACTGACAGCAACGCCGAGCTTCGCGGACCAGCTAGACCCCTAAAGGGACCTACAAACCAAATTTCATTAATTTTGGTTCATGGTAACTAAGAAAAGTGCGAAGTACGGCGTATGGCGGACGGACAGACATTTTTTATTCCATTTTCGGGTTCCTGAAAGTAATGTACTAAACGAATTTTTTGTTTTCATTCTCCTCCTTCGATGTCAAACGATTTCGAAGTATTTAAATGCAAACTGTACCGAAACATGTAAGACTTTTTGTTTTTTTTGTTTTTTAACCTCTTCATCCTTCTTAAGTATCCTGCGCCGCAAATGAGTATGCTTTCTGATAAATAAATATCCTCTTCATCTATTTAAAAAAAGAAAAGAAAAAAGAACAGTCTACAATATTGGACTTCAGTCTACGGTGAATAATGTTAGAACATTCGACAAATTCGCCGGTCAAAGTGAACAATGTTGGACGATTTGACACATTCGCGGGTCAAAGTGAACAAGGTTGGACGATTTGGCACATTAGCGGGCCAAAGTGAACAAGGTTGGACGATTTGACACATTCGCGGGGCAAAGTGAACAAGGTTGGACGATTTGAAACATTCACAGGTCAAAGTGAACAAGTTTGGACGATTTGACACATTTGCGGGTCAAAGTGAACCATGTTGGACGATTGTTTTTCATGTTCGATTCCAAAGGTACCAACATTACTGAAAATAATAAACCAAAAAGCCGTGCTCAAGTTCCAGTTTCAAGTTCTGGGTGAATCACTGGGACAAGACCGACATAACACCTTCTTGAAAACCTACAAATCACCTTCTGAAGCACATCTCCATCTAGACACGTAAAGTCGTGAAGTTCTATGGTACCAAAGGCTTCGTATCAACAGTGACGTTTGTCTCAACTCCGAATGAAAATTTTATTCTGGTTCGTCGAATTAGAGAAAATGAATAGAAACGAGTACAGTAACCAGCTGCGGCTAGGGACGTTGCGATACTATCGATACCGGCCGGTATCGATATTTTGGTTTCGATACCAGTGGTATCGATCTCGGTATCGACTCTTGCGATATTTTATCGGTATCGAAAGAATACCTGCGGTATCCTATCAAAAAAGTATGTTTATTTTTAAACGCAATTATAAAAACAAAATATTTTCGAAGACTCATGTTTACGTAAATAATTACTTTTTCGCATTTTAAATCACCATTTCAATTGTTGTAATCAATAGCAACCATGTGACTACCTACTGCGACAGATTACTCCTACTCCGCGTTACCTAGCGAGCGGCTTCTTTCGAAGGCTGGCTCTACAACCAATCGTCAAAGAAACAGACTATTGTCAATGTTCTTGGATAAAATTGTTTTTTAAACAGTGCTACAGATGAAGAGTGGTTCATGTAAATGTTTGGGATGATTCATGAATCTTTACTTCGGTTTCAATGTTAATTTTATTTTTTGTTGTTGAAACAACTGGTTCCTAAAAAAATACATTGTAAACAATAACTGTTTATTAAGCTTTGTATCATAGAGCTGCGATTATTTTCACCTCAATAATTTCTTGTAAGGTCTCTTGAACATTGTTAGGTCTTCGGGTTAATTCTTAGAGCCTTGCCAAAAAAAAAAAAAAAAAAAAAACTTGAGGTTAGGCTAGCATTTTTGTTACTTTGCTAATTATAGTAATTACCAGTGCGGTATTTTATTTAATAAATTGCTATTAAACATAAAATGAATACGAGCACATTTCATAAAGAATCCAAATGAAATTAATCGCGTTTCTCTTAGCCTAAAACTTTTCGATACTGTACTCATTTGATACTTATGATTGATTGATTGATACTTATTTGATACATCGGTATCGATCGATACTACAGTTATCAATAACAACTATCGTATCGAGAGCGGTATCGCAACGTCCCTAGCTTGGGCCCAAAGAAACGCTTGAAAATTATTAAGAGCGAAATTTCAAACGGTTTCTAGAAATCTGACATCACTATTTCTCTTTTCCTGCGCTCATGATAACATTGCTCATGATAACGTAAGTTCCAAGTTCTGAAGAAAATCTGCTAAATTAGCATGATGAATTTTGATGTTCCTATTAAATAATATTATGATTGAAGGAGGAATCTTTTCCACTTACAACTCCTAATCCTAAATCCCGATCGAGCCTGATTTGCCACAAGATCCGGGTGGGATGACTTCAGACAGATATCGCGTTTGTTGGTGCGTATTTTGCTTACCTGCAGAGGACTTCTGGGGAGGGGGCTCATCCCGAAGAAGCCTCTGGCCCTTGGAGAAGCAAAGACCAGTTCATCACCAGAACGAGTTCCATCTCCAAGTTGTTTTACCTGCCTAATCGTATAAACTGACTTTACCTTCCTTTCCCAACTTAACACACGTGGTCCCTCCATCTTCCACTCAGACATTCCTACTTTTTATGTTTTTTTTTTGTTTCTTCCTTTTTCGTTCGTTTTGTTTTTAATTCTTTTAGATGCCGTCATCATCCTGGGTCTCTAGTTTTTAGAAGGAGTCAGGCTGGGCAGACCTCGACCTTTCCAAACACAAAGAGGATGGACGTCCCAGTAGGAGTTCTCACTTCCCAACAGGATCCTTGTGGCGCCCATATCCACACGAGAGAATGGTTGTACTTACTTAATGAACTGAATGAGGAATGTACGTTGCATTTTTTGCATCCTCACTACCGGAAGGCAGGGAAGCCTTGGATTCGTAGCTGAGTAAAAAAAACGTAGGTAGCCAATTGGAGTTGGCAGCTTCCTCACTTCAGTCACATGAACGTATAGAATAGTTGGGTAGGATCGAACCCGCGTTTACCCTCAAAATTTCAGCTCTCTACGACTGTTTTTCGCGTAGTTAGGAGTGTTGCAAGGAAACGGGCAACATTTTATGTTCGCGCATGCGCAGACGAAAGCTACGTTACGATTCCAATGAAACCCATATGGAACCATCAAAGTATTATTCCTGACCGATCCTCCAAATCTGAACTCATTTCAATGATATTAAAGGTAGTTATGGGCGTTTCAAGTATTTCACGTTTGCGCATGCGCAGACAAAACGATTTCCATGATTTTCAAACGGGGCTACCTGTGATCCAACTCGCGTGTACCCTCAAAATTTCAGCTATGTACGACTAGTTTTCGCGTAGTTAGAAGCGTTACAAGGAAATGGTCAACATTTCATGTTCGCGCATGCGCAGACGAATGTTACATTACGATTCAAATGAAATTCATTTGGAACGATCAAAGTATTATTCCTGATCGACCGCCCAAGTTTGAATTCATTTCAACGATATTTAGGGCAGTTATGGGCGTTCCAAGTATTTCACGTTTGCGCATGCCCTGACGAAAGTTACCGTACTTTTTCAATTATTTTAGTATAGAACCTTTTTTTTTACACGGAACCAAAAATGTTCCTTGATGTCTGAAACGCAAAATGGTAGTGGAAATTTTCATTTTGGAGGACATACAGGTTTTTTTACTCAATCACGAATCCAAGGCCCTACCTTCGGTAGTGAGGAAGCAAAAAATGTATGTCCTCCAAAATGAAAATTTCTACTCCATTTCATGCTTCAAGGAACATTTTTGGCTCCGTGTCCGTCCGTCTGTCTGTCTGTCTGTGGTAAATCCTTGTAACCCCATAACTACCCGAAATAATGGTCGAAATGGGCTGAAATTGGGAAGGTTGGTGCGGGTCGGATCACAGAAATTCCCATAACAATATCATTGAAAAAGTACTGTAACTTTCGTCGTAATGTTTACTTATAACAGAAAATGAAAAATCTATTTAAAAAAAAATCCGGAAACTCAATTAGATACTAAGCAATCAATTCGAGTCAATGGGGTATGCAAAATGCGGTTTATATTATTTTTTTAATGATTCCGTTCTGAGATCTTTGACATCAACCGCACTATCTTACGACAAGCAGTTTTGTTCTTTTTCTAAGATTTTCGATGTTCCCGCCCAGGCGAGAAGGGTGAAATGACGTAGGAACCAATCGTATCTGAAAAACGCTGCAAATTCCTTGTCACATGGTTTATTATTCTACTGGAAATACCTACAGAAATGTTGGCTGTTCATTATTGTTTCTTTCACGTGAAATAGTTCGAATAGCTATTTCTGACGGTTTCCACCAATTCTGGCCCCCAAGAACACGAATTGCGCTCCTTTTTTTCCCAAATTATCTTTGATTATTGATAATGCCACTCCTGTCCTGATTCACCTGTTGATACTACTTCTATTGTTATCATACAAATTTATTATGATTTCAGACAATGTCCCAGGTTTTTACTCATAAAAATGAATTTTGGGAGCTGAACCTTTGTCACAACCTCAATTCTTCACTCTCTGGTCAAAATCGACTTCATTTCGGTCTTCTCCCCCTAAAAAACATGGAAAAAGATATCTCAAATGCTCGTTCTACTAAAACACCAAAAACCTATTTTAACAACAATTTTTCACCCGTAACACTCCTGGGTGTATTCCGATCGGGCTGCCGACCTTTGGAGCACAACTAGGACACAAATATGTTCCCAAATGGGGACGAAAACTGTTTGCGGATGAACGACGATTTTAGACGAAATTTTAACTTGCCTACATTTAAGGCTAAAACTTCGTTAGAACCTCAGTTTTCCGCTGTGGTCAAAATCGACTTCATATTCGGTCTCCTCGTCCTAAAAGAAAATGGAAACCGATACCTCACAAGCTCATGTTACAAAAACACCAAAAATTTTTTTTCACCCATACAACCATGTTGTCGTGATTCCCCTCACAGTAACCACTCCTATAATATTGTTATAAGATTTAACCTAATAAACGAAGGGAACGTTGAGCTGGGCAGCGCCATGGGGAAAGTAGCCGAAGGCTCAACCGTTTACATCAACGGTCATAACGGCCGATTGAGGAGGGGGGACGGGCGGAAAAGCCCCTATATAAACAGCCCTTTTGGCTCAGCCCCCCATTCCACCAACCGACCCTCGACTTACCCTCTCTCTTACCTTTCCTTGCACTCGCTGTGGTGAAAACCACGGGATATCTCCTTCTCCTCTGGCACCTGCTGTGGTGAAAACCGCGGGGTCCTACCCTTCACCTTCCAGGTGTCTGCTGTGGTGAAAACCGTGGGACACGTCTTTCTCGTTTAACACCTGCTGTGGTGAAAACCGCGGGGTTTTAGCCTCCATCTTCCTAGTGTCTGCTGTGGTGAAAATCGCTGGGAGCTAACCATCCGTCCAGACTAACGCCTGCTGTGGTCCTGCTGTGGTGGAAACCGCGGGGCGTTAGTGCAAAAGACTGCTACGGAGCACCGTGAGCTCCTTCCTCATCCGTCTTCATCCGCCACTATTCAACCTCTCACTTCATCTTACATCCAACTATCACCCGCCATGTCGTGAGCACCAAAAGTCCGCTCACGGCCCATGGGTATATTCCGATCGAACTGCAAAGTTTCGGGACACAACTAGGGCCCAAGTAGAGCATGTGTGCGAAAGAACGATTTTTTTAGACCGAAAATGAAGCCTGTACACGTGATATGGCGGACGGCGGACGGCAGACGGACATTGCATTTTTGGAATCCATGCACCTTCAAACGGAAAAGGGCAAATTTTGAGGGGGTTTTATAAAAACTCCTTGCTGAGCGATTACATAGGTGTATAATTATTCACAGAATAATAAACCAAAATCGTAGAAAACGTACTTATCATAGGACAGAAGCGGTTGGTTTCAAAATACTCAGGATGGAAACTACTTTTGAAAAAATAAATAGTGCGCAGACCCCATTCATCTGTTAGAGTGTGAATTTCGCGGTATTTCTCATAAGAAAACAGAGTGTCCAAGCCAAAATGAGTTTTCAACAATGAGCAATGTAATGCAAAATACGGTTTACACAGCTCCCTACAACTATCCGAAAATGGCGGAGTTCTTCAAAACGTTGAAAAACAGTTGAAATTGAAAAACAGGTGTCTCATTTAACGAAAAGTTTGACAATATGTGTTTCAATCGATGCAATATTTGAAAATATGTATTAATAGCGAAATATATATGTGACAATAGGTGAATTTAAAGTGCGTTGCAACGGTTCAAAAAGTGTCAGTATGAAAACATCTAGTTGAAATTCAGCGATACGTAGCCTGAAAAAAAAAAAAATGCGAATACATACGAATCCTATCCCTAGTTATCTATTATCACGATCATACAATCCTACTTTCTATTGCGCATGATCCCGGAACATCCCCCGGCGTTTAGTGTTGAGAGCGAAGGCGTACGCTGAGCTGCTGAGTGCGACATGAAGTAGGCACTTTGCGTTACATGTCCGCGTGTGGGACTTGCGTTCAAAGATGATCGCGCCATTACCTGTTACGACAATCAATTAACAATTATAATTAACTAGCTGTGTACCCGCGTTTCGCAACGGTAGAACAGACACCCCCTGTATCCCCCCCTCCTCAACTGATCAGAAACCTTCCCCAATGCCAACCCTAACTGCCTTTAACCCCCCCCCCCCCCCCGTATCCTATGAACCCTCCCTACCTGGTTAGAAACATTCCTCAATGTTCACACAACAAATTCCCAAAGTTGCACTCCAATTGGTCAAGTAGTTTTGAAATTTCTGTAGACCCCCCCCCCCCCCTCTCATAACCTGTACCCCCCTCCCACTAACATCCTGATTGAAGTACCACTTGAATGTACTCGTCGAGCTGAATCCAGAATCTAATTACAATCGGATTTACGTCCAACCGTTCAAAGTTATTATAAGCATAAACGTCCTCATAGAAGTGATTATAACACGTTTTGCTTCCGAGTCTGCGAAGCAGCGGAAGCCTTGTGTTCACTTTCGTGAGCCAAAAAATTTTTGTCTTCAGAAATCAAAATTTCCACTTGCATTTTGCGTTTCAAAGCCTACTGAACAAATTTGGTTCCGTGTCTGTCGGTCTGTGAGTCTGTGAGTCTGTGAATCTGTGAGTCTGTGAGTCTGTGAGTCTGTGAGTCTGTCCGCATTTCCTTGTTACAGCCATAACTTCCACGATTTTGAATTGATTCAGCTCAAATTTTGAGGGATGGTGCGGATAAGGCCCCTTGAGGTCCCATACAAATTTCAACATGATTGATCCAGCGGTACGCCCTGCGCATGCGCTAACGTTAAATTCAACAAACACGCATAACTTTCACAATTTTGATTCAATTTCGCTCAAATTTTCAAGGGTTGTTTGGACAAGGCCTAGTGAGTTCCAGTATGAATTTCAGCATGATCGGACCCTCGGTGCGCTCTGCGCATGCGCTGGCGTGAAATAGATTCAATTTCCTTGTTACAGCCGTAGTAACCAAAGATTTCACCCAATTTCAATGTAATTCTCAGGGATTAAGCGGGTAGGGCCCATTGAGGTCCCATATAAATTTCAACATGATAGAGCCAGCGGTTCGCCCTGCGCATGCGCTCTGTCTGTCTGTCTGTCCTTCTATGCACGGCCAAACGGCTCGACGGATATCGACCAAATTTGGCACGAATATCCAGTAGGCTCCCAAGTTGTGCAACGTCGCATTTTCAATTCCCTGACCATAGCGGAACTATGGTCGACCATGGTCAACTCCTGAATGGCTTGACGGATATCGACCAAATTTGGCACGAATATCCAGTAGGCTCCCAAGTTGTGCAACGTCGCATTTTTAATTCCCTGACCATAGCGGAACTATGGTCGACCATGGTCAACTTCGTTAATTGAAATGGTAACCCCTATTTTTTATCGCGTATTCGTAATCTACGTGAAATTCTATCTACGATCGACCCTTTGGAATACCCCCGCGGTCGACCATAGCGCATCCATGGGCCCCTCCATGGTCGAATCCCGAATTGCTCAACGGATATCGACCAAATTTGGCACCAATATCCGGTAGCCTCCCAAGTTGAACGTAGGCGCATTTTTAATTCCCTGACCATAGCGGAAATATGGTCGACCATGGTCAACTCCTGAATGGCTTGACGGATTTTGATAAAATTGGGCACAAATACCCGGTAGGGTATGGGATTTTTCCGTCGTTTGTTGGTTCCACGATACTGCGTACAGCGAATCTCGGATAGCGAGCGAAGCGAGCGGTCAGGCTAGTTATGTATAATGGACGTAATGTATTATGGAAGTCATGTTATGTATAATATGTATATTTCATGTAATGTTATGTAATGTAATGTTATGTAATATGTATATTTAACGTTATGTAATGTTATGTAATGTAATGTAATGTAATGTAATGTTATGTTATTTTGCTTCCGAGTCTGTTCTATTTTATAATGGGTCACTCTGATTGTGACGAGGAAGCTCCTGTGCCATCACCTTGGCAGTGTATTTTAGTAGTATTTCATTCATAGCGTTTCAACGGATGGACAGATTCAAATGCGGATTTTTCATAAATCTTCCCAGATAAATTCTGTGTCAAATGGTACCAGCCGCAACTTTCTACGTTCAGCCGTTCTCAATTGATGCCGAGACAAACAAACAAACAAACAGACAAACAAACAGACACTGTTTTATTATATGTATAGATTCCCTTTCTTCGAAGATGTGAGAAGTTGCAATGGGGATTGGAGTCTGGACTGTGCAACCGGAGAGATGCAACCAATCGATGGCGCAACCGATCTTACGCCATTCACGCTCGACGCACTGTAATTTTATAAGAAAACAACAAGAAGTCGAGGTAAAAACCAGCGAGCACCGAACAGTTTTGTGTGTAGTAGGTACATTCATACAAAGTCTTTTGAGGCATTTGCCCAATCGAAGCACTTTCTGTTAATGCAATAAGACGGTGGCTCTTAACCAACCAACGCCCTTATACTCCAGGAGCCGAGGCTGAAGTCAGTGACCATCGGGTAGAAAAGGTTTGATATTTTATTTAAAATTTGTCCTAAAGGTAAAGTAAAAACGCTGCAAAGTCCTTGTCACATGGGTTTATTATTCTACTGGACATACCTACAGATATGTTGACTGCTCATTTATTTTATTGTTTCTTTCATGCGTAGTAATCGAAATAGCTATTTCTGATGGTTTCCATTCACTACCAATGATCTGAAAAAAAAAAAAATAAATAAAAAATAAAGCGTATAAGTACCTACCTATTTCATGTTTTGGGGGCCAAAATTGGTGGAAATCTTCAGAAATAGCTATTTCAATCATTCCACATGAAAGAAACAATCAATTTAACAGCCAACAAGAATCTCTAGAACTCCAATAGAATAATAAACCCATGTGACAAGGACTTTGAAGCGTTTTTCGTATTCAAACCTCATTTTCTCTCTAGAAATCAATTCCAAAAAAACGTTTTGATTAGTCCCTTGGAAAGCTGATGTTTTGGCGCATTTTCTAGCTTACCTGCACCATTATGCTACAAGAATTAATAGGATCACCAAGCGTTTGAAAAAACAGACGATTTTAAGATTTTGACCAAATTCACTTTTCAAACTCCATTTTCAATCCTCAAATCCTCCTAGAATTTTTTGTTAGGCATTAGAGAGACAGGAAATTTAACGCTCTTTCCAGCGGTATCTCTAAATTTGAATTTACTTTTTAAATTAAGGAAATTATAGCTGCTTTAGTGAGACGAGGTCGGAAACTCGAAAAAAAGTTTAAAAGTGAAAAAAGTGGTGTTTTAAGCGGAGTAAAAAAATTTTGAAAATTTCAACCCCTATTTTGAACCCCTTAGAGATGACTCACAGTAACGTCGAGCTTCGAGGACCAACTAGACGCCGAACGGAACCCATAACCGGAATTTCATCAATTTTGTTTCATGGTAACTAAGAAAAGTGGCCCGTACGGCGTACGGCGGACAGACAGAAATATTTTTATTGCAGTTTTGGATTCTACATACCTTGAAACGTAAACCATCAAATTTTGAGGGGGGGTAACAATTTTTTTTTTTTCTTGCTCGATTCCAATGGTTCATTATTGAAAATAATTCCAGACACAACTAGGGCCCAAATGGAGCATGCGTGCGAAAGAACGAATTTTTTAGACCTAAAGTGATATTTTGGGTAAAAAACGCTTGCATACGAGTCTGCAACGCATTGGGACATTTTCATGTCTTTACCTATTGCTTTTGACATTATTAATATTAAGAGGTAGGTACCTAATTTCAATAAAATAGACGATTCCGGATTAATTATCTTCTACACTCATGATCATTAGTTTGTAAACAAAATATGAGAACAGTTATGCCCATAGCTCCGCTATTCGTATAGTCAATATGTTATGGAGAACATGAAAATGTTCGTTAAATCGAGAGCTTTCCAACGAGTGGTGAACGATTTTTGTGGGTTAAAAAGTGTAGAAAATGAACAAACCTAACAACGGGGTCGTTGTAAGCGGAAATCATTATAAAGGCACTGTAACACAATTTCGTTACGCAATTTCGTGACAGTTTTTTGTGCTATGTGCCAGGGCAAAGACATGAAAATGTCAAAAAATGTTATAGGACACTTTTGGTCTGAAATTAGATGTAGAACACGTGGGAGAGAGGTTTTGCATCACTCATGTTACACCCTGTATATGTGTATGTAAATTTTGTTAAATCTAGGGATGAATTTAGGATGCTCCGAAAAGGATTTGCCTGTAAAAAATTTCATAAATTCATGTTCTGAAAATTTTGGACCCATTGCAACAGCTTCATTATCTTTGAAAATTCGCTAAAAGAAACCCGCACTGCATCACAAGAAGGTAGACTTGGGGCTCGGCGGCGCCGGCGGCGTCACTCCATCGCTCCTCCGCCACTTGCGCATGGTGCGCCTGCGCCTGTCCTTCCCCTTGGCAGCGGCCCGTGACGTCTCAGCGCCGCCGCCGTGTCAGTGTCATCCCGCGAGGAAGAAGGACGCCGCCCCCCCCCCCCCCTCACCTCCACTCACCCGCCACTATTGACCTCTCGTCGGATGAATCCTCTTGAAGGACGAGGAAGACACTGAGGCTTGGGAACGGCGCTAAACGGCGTTTCGGGGCGCGGGCCCACAATGGGCCGCACGGCGAAGCGGGGGCACAGTTGGGCCACAATAGGCCGCAACTGGAGGCTGTCCATCCTCCGAGGCCTTCTCCCACCTCTTGGCCAATCCTTCCTGTCACAATCCCTTCCGCCTTCACCCAGTTTTTCCTTCTTATGTTTCTGCTTGTAGCAACGAAGACCCTCAACAAGATGAGTTCCACTCATGCAGCATGGCCACAAAAGCGAATTCTCAACGTTACTTAATTTCTGTCGGAACAATACTTTGCCTCCTTACATTTTCGTTTATTATTTTCAATAATCAACCTTTGGACACACGTACAGAAATGTTGGCTGTTCATTAATTGTTTCTTTCATGTGCAATAATTGAAACAGTGATTTATGACGGGTTTCTACCAATTTTGGCCCCCCAAAAACTCGATCCCGGCTCCTTTTTTCCCCTTTTCTCTTTTCTTTATTTTTTTACAGATTATCTTTGATCATTGATAGTGTCATTTAACAGTCTCGATTCATCTGCTAATACAACTTCTAGTGCTATTAAACAAATTTATGGTGATTTCAGACCATTTCCCAGGTTTTTGACTAATAAAAAATGAATTTCGGGAGCTTAACCTTCGTTGCAACCTCCGTTCTTCACTCTTTGGTCAAAATCAACTTCACATTCGGTCTTCTCGCCCTAAAAAAGATGGAAAACGATACATTACAAGCGCATGTTCACTAAATCCTAAAAAAAAAACTTCGAAAATCCCTATTTTTACACCCCTTTTCATCCCATAACACCCCTGGGCCGATCGGGCTGCAGAGCTTCGGAGCACAACTAGGGCCCAAAAGTGTTCCCAAATGGGGATCCAAACTGTGTGAGGAGGAACGACGATTTTAGACCAAATTTTAACGCAAATTTAAGGCTGAAACCTCCTTAGAACCTCAATTTTCCACTCTTTGGTCAAAATCTACTTCATATTCGGTCTTCTCGTCCCAAAAACATGGAAATCGATATCTCAAAACTCATGTTACATGAGTTGCATAGTTTCGGGACACAACTAGGGCCCAAATGGAGCATGTGTGCGGTAGAACGAATTTTTTAGACCGAAAATGAAGCAGATATGGAGTACGAACATTGCATCTTGGTTTATTATTCTGTGAATAATACACCTATGTAATTGCTCAGCAAAGAGTTTTTATAACACCCCCTCAAATTTTTTTCTTTTACGTTTCAAGGTGTGTAGATTTCAAAAATGCAATGTCCGTGCGCCGCATCGTCCACCTATCTGAATTATTTTCGGTCTAAAAATTCATTCTTTCGCACACATGCTCCATTTGGGCCCTAGTTGTGTCCCGAAAGCCCGATCGGAATATACCCAGGGGTCTTATGGGTGAAAAACGCTGCAAAGTCCTTGTCACATGGGTTTATTATACTATTGGAGGCACCTACAGAAATGATGGCTGTTCATTTTTGTTTCTTTCATGTGAAATAATTATTGAAATAGCTATTTCTGATGGTTTCCTCCAATTTTGGCCCCCAAAACACGAATTGGGTACGCTCCTTTTTTTTCAATTTATCTTTGATCATTGGTAGTGCTATTTAATTGTCTTGATCCACGTGTTGACACTTTTTCTAGTGTTATCATTCCCAGGTTTTTGACTCATAAAAAATCAACTTTGGGAGCTGAACATTTGGTAGAACCTCAATTTTCCTCTCCTAGGTCAAAATCGACTTCATATTCAGCCTTCTCGTCCCCCAAAACATGGAAAAAGGTACTTCAAAAGCTCATGTTACTGAAACACAAAAAGTACCTAATTTTACACACATTTTCACTCATAACACCCCTGGGTATAATATTCCAATCGGGCTGCATTTTCGGGACACAACTAGGGCCCAAATGGAGCATGTGTGCGAAAGAACGAATTTTTTAGACCGAAAATGAAGCCGGTACACGTGATACGGCGGACGGCGGACAGAAATATTGCATTTTTGGAATCTGCGCACCTTGAAACGGAAAAGAAAACATTTTGAGGGGATGTTATACAAATTTTTTGCTGAGCGAATACATAGCTGTATTATTCACAGAATAATAAACCAAAATGGGGGTAAAAATAGGGTAAGTTAGTGTTTTAGTAACATGTTAGTAACATGAGTTTGAGAGGTATCGTTTTCCAAGTTTTTTAGGGCGAGAAGACCGAATATGAGGTCGATTTTGGCCAAAGAGTGAAGAACTGAGGTTGTAACGAACGTTCAGCCCCTAAAATTGATTTTTTGTGAGTCAAAAACTTGGGAAATCGTCGGAAATCACCATCAATTTGTATAATAACTTTAAAAAAAGTGTCAACACGTGGATCAAGACGATTAAATGGCACTACCAATGATTAAAGATAATTCGGAAAAAAAAGAAGGAGCGTACCTAATTCGTGTTTTGGGGGCCAAAATTGATAGAAACCATCAGAAATAGCTATTTCAATTATTTCACATGAAAGAAAAAAATAAATGAACAGCCAGCATTTCTGCAAGTATGTCCAGTAGAATAATAAACCCATGTGACAAGGACTTTGCAGCGTTTTTTCTCAAATACCTACCTAATAAAACATGGTATAGGATCGATATTTTGAACATACTCCTATATATTATATCAGATCTTTTTTCGAGGGACAACAACGATCAAAAATTGAGTACTTACCTATTACCTGTTTCATAAACAACCATATGAATGCAAATAAATGTTGAAGGCAGTTCTGTGTTCATTTTTGGGATGCCTTTGTTCATTCAGTTACCTACCGGTTAATTGAAAAAATTCGCTCGTGGTGTGCGCGTGCGTGTGTTTGTGTGAGTGTGCGTGCGTGTGCGCGTGTGTGTGTGTAATCTTGTTGAACAGCGTTCCAACACAAGTTGCCTAAACCGGTTCTTCGTACCCAGGTTATTGATTTAAGCCGGCAAAACTACGCGTTTGTTCGTAGAGCGGATCGCAATCCAATTCAATCGCAATGCCGAGGGGTTGCGCAGGTGTCTCAAAGTGATTGATTGGTCATCGCCGAGATGGGAGATACTTCGGTAAATGTACCGGAGTTGGGTGTTTCATCGATCCACTGGCCTACTGCAGTGACAATGAGAAGCGGCGAAGGATAACAGTTAGCTGTGGCTTTGACCCAGATCTCTCGTCACAGACCGAGAAGGTTGAACCCGTAGACTTGAATACCACAAGGACCCTCAACACCTATTAACGATCGCTTTCAGCTACGTTATTAAACGCTATTAATAAAAGTTTCAGTCATGCAGCATGACCATATGAGCAAATGTTTGGAGTGCCTACAGTACTTATCTAAGCAGGTACCTACATACTTGAACTGACTTTCAAACTTCCACATTATTGAACATTTTCCGCAGTAAAAATGAAAATATTGACCCTGCCCTCAAACGCATCAAATCAATTTTTGAAAGGATTGTTTTGATGTTTCAAATTACTGACTTCCCTATGTTGGTTTATTATTTTCAATAACAAACCTTTGGAATCGAGCATGAAAACAAAAAATTTTTAACCCCCTCAAAATTTTATGGTTTCCGTTTCAAGATATATGTAAAATCCTGCCTGTAAAATAAATAAAACCCTGCAAATTATTACACAACTGTTTATTATTTACTTCTATAGATGTAGGTCACAGCGTAGATCACTGTTTTCTGTGGTCGCTACCTACCCTTATGCTCCCCCCAGGAAAGCCCTAAATCGCGTACTGGAACCGGTTCAGGAATTACAGTTGTATAAAAATGGAGGGATTCAATAATTCAACAATTAATTATTATTTGTTGTTATTCATGAAGCATAAGGTAAAATTTATTATAAACCGCGTTGTAATAAACCGTTATGCAATAATTTACCTGTATATAGATGCCCCTTCTGCGTAGATCAATACCTACCCACCAGCTCCCCCAAGGAAAGCTCTAAATCGAGTATCTGGAGCCGGCCCGTGAATTAAAGTTTGATAAAAATGCGCTGGATCATTAATTATTTCTTGTTATTCATGAAGCATAAGGTAAATAATAAACCGTTGTGTAATAATTTACTTACCTGTATATTATGCCCATTCGATCAAAAACGATTATTTCGTTCAGAATTGCTCAAAACGAGTTTCTAGACGGCTTTCCGCTTGATGTCGCTCCGTACGTATGCACTTACACGTATTTGGAATTTCAAATGGTCATAGCTTCATCAAAATACGATCTTTTTCAGATTTTCTTTTTGACTTTCGTTCAGCTCGTTAAACTCTTCAATTTGCGATAAAAACGAGCTTATTAGTTGGAAAAATAAGGGAGTTATGACGGGTTTTCTAATTTTTCGATTTTCAACGATAAATGCCGTCAAAATTTACCAAAATCATGCGTATCGATTGTGAACTCGATCGCATTTGGCAGCAAAAAATATGTCAGTGGGTCCAACATTTTCTAGGTTTACTAGCTGAATGACGTTGCTGGATGAAAGTGGTTGAACGTGATGTTTGTATGCAAGTATATTATATATAATATATAGGTATAATATAGTATACTTATTATATATATAAGTATATTATATTATATTTCCGTGCTCAGTATAGTATATTCTCATGACTGGCCAGTCAGGCCAGTGTGAGCAGCCAGTCGAGTCGGGCCAAATGTCTTGTCTTCCTTTATACTAGTCTTGTATTCCTACAACACTATGAAGTACATGGAAGTATTGTGTGGCGATCTCCAAACAGGAACTCCAATCAGGTAAGTTGGGTACCTACCGGTCCAGTTTGCTATCTACGGACGCTCCGTTGGTGTAGTATGCTTACCGACTTTCCAGTGGTCCAGTATGCTATCTACCGACCAGTCATGTTATATAATATGATTCATTAAAATCTCTTCCCGGCAAAATTTCTCTCCAAACTGAGTTCTTCGTTGGTTTTCAGATTCACTGCGTAGTGTCGTGGCCCTCATGTCATCAAAGAATGCGTCGAATAAGTTTTCTTATGGATGGATAGAGAGAACCACCATTACTCTTTAAGTTTCAGTCCAGGTGTCTAAGGCTACCCACAGCGTTAATTTTATGCCATTCCTAACTTTTATTACCCTCAACAGACACTCGATGGTTTGGGTTGTGGTGGGGTCAATAAAGTACCTAATCAGAATGGTTTACAGTTTCGTAGATGAATGAAAACAATTTCACCACCGGAAGAAAAAATGTATCGAGAACAGCCACACTGTTACACTCCTCCTCACATGACATACTTCTGGGTAGTAGAAGTATGATGGGGAAAAAGGGGAATGAAAAGTAGTATGAAGTCCTGGTTCAGGAAACGACATCTGAACAACTTCAAGGCTACTAACTAACCTCAATCGTAATGGTACTACCACAATTATATTTACTGGTGGAGAACAAAGCTCCTACATACGAGTATTGGCGGATAATGTTGTCAGAGGTTGTTGTCCAGTGAATTTTGATCATCTGGGCAACCTCTAGGTGATCAACCTCCATCGTTAGGATGGAACAACTATTGGGACTTGTCAATTGGGACACGGCATCAATCGCCTTCAAATGAGCTCAGTATATTTCAATTATACTGACACTCTAAAGGGTGGAAAGGGGGTGGGGAAGCCAATAGATGTATGCATTGCCAAAGGGACAGGTTGATAGTAAAGGAATCCTTCTGGGAAACCTTTGGTCTTATCCTTCTGGTAAGCCCACAAAAAGTGGATGGAGTATGGTGAAGTGCTCAGCGCATACTACCAAACCACGCTCTGCTACCATGTGACAGAGTGTGACAGTGGGGGTAGACCTTCGAGAGTCCCCCTCCTAGACCAGTGTGAACAGCCACACTGTTACAACACAAATTACACAAAATTATCAGTTACACATACGAAATTATCAGTTAGTGTTAGACACAAATTACACGAAAATTACAGTTCCACACAAATTACACAATTACACGAATTACGCAAATGACATGAATTACAAATTACGCGAATTAATACAAGAATTACATGAATTGCACGAATCACACAAATTACACGAATATTGCAGTTACACGCAAATTACACGAAAACAGTATACACATGAAATTATCAGGTACCTACAGTTACACACAAATTACACGATATCACAGGAATAATCCACCTGCACGAGCCACGTTATACTCAACGATCTCGAATATTGATCAGTTGTTATGGCTTATGGGAGGAGTAAATGTCACAAACGCAACCAATGTTAGCTTGCGAATGATAAGATACGTCAACGATGTTGGTAGATAGCATATTGAGCCACAGCTAAGTGCCGGTAGTCATTGGATACGGGAGGCAGACTGCGGCCCGGTGGTAGATAGCATATTGGACCGGTACTTCAACTTGGAGTATACCCAAATCTATGGTGTGGTCCCTGTTCAGCGGACCCTTGTACACAGTTATTATAAAATTTTAAATTTTCGTGAGTGATGAGCGCGTGGTGAGAGGGTAGCTATGGATTTGTGGCTTGGTGAGATGGATAGCATGGGTGCCGGACGTGCCCAGGCGGGGTATTTTAGGGGAAGCTAACACCCTGCGGTTGTTACCACCACAGCGAGCATTAGATGATGAAGGCTAGCATCCCGCGGTTGTTACCACCACAGCATATGCTAGAGGAGGCGAAAGCTAGCACCCCAGGTTATTACCACCACGGGCGAGTGCTAGATGTTTTTGGAAGCATACCTCGGGATTGTTACCACCACAGCGAGTATGCGAGGGACAGGTGAAAGCGAGGAGGCGTGAGGTTAATGAGAGATAGAGAGAAGTCGCAGGTAGCAGTGAGCATAGGAGAGTGAAGAGCTGGGCGAGTCGGACGCCTTATAAAGGTGCCTCCACCTCGTCCCCCGTCTACCAACGACCGTTGGGCGTTAGTGGAGGGAGAAGCCTCCAGGCTTCTACCGAGGTGTCCCACAGCTCGTCTTTCTCCTTAGATTTATTAGTTAGAAACTTGTACATTACATATGAGTGGTGGACGGGTACCAGGACATCGATGTTTTGATTGTTTCGTATTCTTATGGAAAGGCTTAAGCCCCGAAGCCGAAATTGTCGAGTCACGTGAAGTTGCGAAGGTGGTGAAGGCGGCCTAGGAGATTTTTTCCCGTTCCGGAATGCGGGTTCCTGTTCCAAGTTGGGCCCTCGCACTTTATTATTAGAAGGAGACGAGAGGCCGATCCTCCCCCTGAAACTGAACCCCTGCAACACAAGATCCACACGCATCCTCATGATCTACGCACATCCACACACAAGATGCGCGATCGACTTACATCCACACGCACGATCGACACAAATCCCCTTGACAAGCTGAAACTATGGAATCTCATGTTTCATGTACATTAGTGACGGTTCGATTGTAAAAAAAATGTATTGAACAATAAATCAACTTAAGCACTGGTTTGATAGTAACCTTCTAACGTTAAATATTTAAAAAATAGAAGTATTTCTCCCTTGTTGAGAGAAATTCCTAGTCTGGGAAATTCCTAGTTGGGAGAATTCCTAGTTTGTATATATATACGATTTGGTGTGTGAAAACAGCATCAGTACACGTGTTACTCCTTGTTGTTGAAATTTCTGGAAAAGACCGCTACGAGAGGTCTTTTACTTGCAGCCAACTTCTTTCGAACACGATATTGTTTATTGAGCTCAGCATAATTGTGTCTTCTTCTCAATCCTTTTCTTTTCCTCCTTCTCCTTGTTCTTCTCTATCTTTAATTGATTGTCCCTGAGAATTTTCTCTTCATCCGACGTAGCTGAACTACCACGAAGAGATCCATTTAGTTGACGTTCCATTACGAGAGGTCTTTTAGTTGTAGCCAAATTCTTTCGAACACGATATTGTTTATATATAAAATATATAAATAAACAGCTGGAAAAATTCATATTTATCTTTTATTTGTTCTTTGTACCCAATTACAGATTCATAGAGTGAATAGCATTGAAATTAGCTTCAGGAGCCACTCAGCTGATCCCGGCCCTGTGCTGCTAAAAGAGTAAGTCCTAAGGAGGCGATAACCACGTCATCAAGTCTCTGCCACCACGGGCATTGCGCCAAAAAACGTTACATTTTTTTGTATCACGCAATTTTTGGAATGACCCCCAGCCATAAGACATATCCATGTCAAAAACGAAATGTTTAGAATATGGCCGGAAAGGTGGCGATGTAGGGAATCCTGATAGGATAATTGTTCATGAGTGCACAAATCCTAACGCTTCTTGTGGCTGTTCTCCGATAGATACAGAAAATAAGCATAAATATTTGGGTGCTGTCATGAATAATAATTTGAAATGGGATTATCACATCACACAATTAGCAAATAAGCTTAAGAAATTCATTTATATTTTTTACAGAATTCGTAATGTACTGAATATCGAAATTAAAATTAGTCTACGATAGTATGGTTTAGTCTGTAGTAAACTATTGTATACATATATGGGGATCAGCGCTGGACAGTTTGCTAAATAAATTGGGGATCTTACAGAAAAGTACTCTGAAAGTACGTATCGCAGAAAGTATTATTATATTACATTAATTTTGGTTTGTATTATAGTATAAGATAAGAAGTGAACAAATTAATATAATAGTATAATAGTATAATATAAAGCGAACAAATATTCCATACCTATACTACAAGGAATATTATGTACCTAATTATTTTGTGAATTTCCGCAGTTTACTTCAATAAAATATCTCTCTCTCTCAAATAGGGTGAATACTTATTGAACTAACAAACACGTATGTATACATACCTAAATGGAGTATTTGGCGTCTCATAGCGTCCTGGCCTAATCGAAAAAGGATATAATGATTTAAACGTGGTAAACCTGTTCAAGTATGAATTAATTGTACCTAATTATAATTACACGCAAGAATTACATGTAATTGTAATTAAATTTTGCCCAACTCTGCCTAGAGCATAGCAGGGGGATTTTGTAGGTATATTATGTAACAGATGACTGACAGTAACGCCGAGTTTTGCGGACCAACAAGACCCCAAATGGGACATACAAACCAAAATTCATCAATTTTGGTTCATGGTACCTAAGTAAAACGTCTGCCAATTCGAGTAGGCAGCATAGCTTCCTCACTTGAATCACATGAACGTATTGAATAGTTGGGTAGGTTCATTTTGATATGGGACCATCTGAGATCCAACCCGCGTGCACCCTCAAAATTTCAGCTCTCTACGACTATTTTTCGCGTAGTTAGAAGTGTTGCAAGGAAACTGTCAACATTTTATTTTTGCGCATGCGCAGACGAAAGTTACGGTACGATTATGGAACTATCAAAGTATAATTCCTGACCGATCCTCCAAATCTGAACTCATTTCAATGATATTAAAGGTAGTTATGGGCGTTTCAAGTATTTCACGTTCGCGCATGCGCAGACGGTATGATTTCCATGATTTTGAACCGGGACTATTTGCGATCCAACCAGCGTGTACCCTCAAAATGCCAGCTCTCTACGACTATTTTTCGGGTAGTTAGAAACGTTACAAGGAAATGGTCAACATTTCATGTTCGCGCATGCGCAGACGAAAGTTACATTACTATTCCAATGAAATTTATTTGAAACTATCGTAGTACTATTCCTGATCGACCCGCCAAGCTTGAACTCATTTCAACGATATTTAGGGTTATGGGCGTTTCAATTATTTTACGTTAGCGCATGCGTAGATGAAAGTTACAGTACTATTTTGACGATTTTTCTACGGGACCATCTGTGACCCAACCCATCCAAAGTTCAGCCCATTTCGACCATTATTTCGGGTAGTTATGGGCGTTACAAGGATTACCACAGACAGGCAGACAGACAGACACGGAACCTAAAATGTTCCTCGATGTCTGAAACTCAAAATGGAAGTGGAAATTTTCATTTTGGAGGACATAATTAGTGAGGAAGCAAAACGGTTCAGTTTGACTGCTGTGACCACAGAATCTCACGAAATTCGCAAAAAATCGCAACACCTCGATCACCGTCGACATCCGACGATCCACAAACAGATCTCGGGCTGAGGCCGTCGCGTTTCCCCACTCGGAAGAAAGCGAGGTGAAAAGTGACGCGACGCTCTCGAGGTGAAAAGTGACGCGGGGGTGAACGCCCTTTTGCATAACGAACCCGACGACGTCATCGTCAAGACGCCGCCGCGTCGAAAGCCCCCGACAAAACCATCGGCCCCCTTTGTCCGCGCCCGACTTCCTCGTCGTTTCGTAAGGGGAAAACATTTCTCCCGGGGTAAGGATTTCGCAAGGCTTTAAAAGGGGAAGGTTTTACGAAGCAGAGAAAAGGCCCGACGCAACAATGTGATACCTCGACCGACAAAATACAAGGGACGTTCACACCGGGTCCACGAGAAGAGAGAAAAAAAAAGGGAAAACCCATAACCCGGCGAAAAGAAAAAGATTAGCTAACAATCTCGAGATCTCCACCGTTGCGGGGCGCTAATAAGTTAAGAACCCATTTTTCCTGGCTCAATAGAATTGAAAAGGCGGAGTTGTATTGGATAACCGGGCGAAGTCCAATGAACTGGTTAGGCGACGGGTGGGTTATGGAAATACTCATAACAGGGTTAGGCAGACGGACACGAGTGGCTGTTATACCCGCGGCATACGAGCGAGTTTTCGTCTGCGATGCTCCACGTTGCGTATGCGGTGTGAAACAATAAATAATAACACGTAATATTATTATGAATGTTGGATTACCAATGGATATTTCAGAATAAAAACGCTGCAAATCATTACACAAAGTTTTATTATTTACCTGTATAAATGCCCCTCGAGCTCCGGAATAAAAGTTTCCTACAAATGCAAGGGATTCAATAATACAATCATTAATTATGTGTAGTTATTCATGAAGCATAAGGCAAACAATAAACCGTTGTGTAATAAATTACCTGTACCAGTGGTTTTCTACGTAGATAGTATAATGAACCGTTGTGTCATGATTTACGGTTGTGTAAAAATTTGCCATTGTGCAATAATTTACCCATCAACAATACTTCAACGTTTGTTCAAGTTGCAAACCTATCAGCAAAACCTACCTATCAACAAAATCCAAAAGATCCATCATTTTTCAAATGAAATAATATCACAGAACAACCAACTCGACTTCATACAGCCATCCTTGATTATAATCAGGTGCTCCCTAGTGATGATATCCCGGTCGGATTTATACCGTTTGATTCACGATCGTGTTGACGAAGATTTTTGAAGCACACGAACGGCTGGACGTAAAATGTTCCGGTTGGCCTAAAAAAATTCTTTAGTTCAAGATAAATTTAAAAACGTTAAAAAAACCATACCCTTCTATTGAAAGTTTTCGAGCTACGGCGTTCTGAAAATTTCAACCCCTATTTTGAACCCCTTAGAGATGACTGACAGTAAAGCCGAGCTTCGAGGACCAACTAGAGCCCAAATGGGACCTATAAACCGAATTTCATGGTAACCAAGAAAAGTGTTGATTACGGCTTACGGCGGACAGACAGAAATTTTTTTATTGCATTTTCGGATTCTACATAATTCTACATTCGGAATCGGAATATAGTTCAAGGCAAACATTAAACTAATATTTGAGTTTTTCCTCCCAAAAATAGTAGACTGAATTGTGTAAAATCAACAACAAAAGTAGTGGGAGGTGTTTATTATTCGCAAAGAACAATCTACACAATTATTTGAATTACAGGATTGTCTGGGGGGGGGGGGGGCTGTGGAAAGTCTGCGGTGAATATAGTTGGTTAGATGGTAGTTCGAATAGGCGCGTTGCTTCTAAAATTCGCTCAATGGTAATGCTGCGTCACTGGAACTTTTTCTGTTCCGGGGGAGCATTACTTGTGAAATTTTACGAGGCCCAGAATAGTTTGTATTACTGTTGATAAATCGGTACCAAGCAGCGTACAAAAATTTCAAAAATAACCAACCTTAATCTTCTCTTTCAAGATCGAGGGGGGGTGAGCCCGGGTTAGGAAACTCCAAGAATATCCTGGCATAACGATTTCATTATATTTTGTCGTGATGTCGAGCGGTGCGATGGGATGAAGTCAATTCTGTGGTGTTACTCATAAATACAGCTAAGTTTGGAGAGGAGGTGACCAAAATAGGTGAACTCGTGGGGCTGGCGGGCGATGGACAAAATAAGCGAGACGACTGAACATTTGGTCAACGGAGATCGAGGAAACGAAAGGGCGGACGGCGTAGCTGTTTCTACCTTCCCGACTATTATTAGGTTCGCTTCCCCCCGGAATTTCCATCCGCCTACTGCACCAGGAAACCTTGAGTCGGATGTGAAGACGAAAAACTTAACATTTCAGCGCAGACTTGGGCTGGTAAGGTTACAAAAATAAACAATAATTTGGGTTTAGTGTAATCCATGGATTACCCACTTGGCTCGGTATTGGATTAATCCGGAATTCGAGAGAATTTTTATCCCATACAAATACCGTCCAAATGAATTTCAGCTCTTTTTAGACAACTTTACGTGTAGGTACTTATGAGCGTTTCATGGGTTGTTCAGACCTGTGACAGAGTGTGACGGTGGGGTGGGATCCTCGAGAGTCCCCCTCCTAGACCAGCGAGATTATCACCGGTTAACAAGGGATATCGATTAGGCTCTCGCTCACCGATCCCGACTCCACCGGACCAAAAAACGACTCGAGAACAGCCGCAATGTTACACTCCTCCCCA
Organism: Leptopterna dolabrata; assembly: GCA_954871275.1. Classification (NCBI taxonomy): domain Eukaryota; kingdom Metazoa; phylum Arthropoda; class Insecta; order Hemiptera; family Miridae; genus Leptopterna; species Leptopterna dolabrata. The sequence continues at coordinate 3,378,844 of OX940975.1, read as the reverse complement.
CATGACATACTTCAGGGTAGTAGAAGTATGAGAGGAAAAAACGGTGCAGTCCTTGTCACATGGGTTATGGACATACCTACAGAAATGTTGGCTGTTCATTTATTGTCTCTTTCACGGGAAATAATTCGAATAGCCATTTCTGATGGTTTCCGACAATTTTGGCCCCCCAAAACACGGATTAGGTACGCACCTTTTGATTTATTATTTTCACTAATGAACCATTGGAATCGAGCAAGAAAAAAAAAATTGTTACCCCCCCTCAAAATTTGATGGTTTACGTTTCAAGGTATGTAGAATCCAAAACTGCAATAAAAATTTTCTGTCTGTCCGCCGTACGCCGTACGGGCCACTTTTCTTAGTTACCATGAAAGAAAATTGATGAAATTCGGGTTATAGGTTCCGTTCGGGGTCTAGTTGGTCCTCGAAGCTCGACGTTACTGTCAGTCATCTCTAAGGGGTTCAAAATAGGGGTTGAACATTTCAGAACGCCGTATCTCGAAAACTTTCGATAGAAGGGTATTGTTTTCTTTAAGTTATTAAATTTGTCTTGAGCTAAACAATTTTGTGAGGCCACCCGGAGCATTTTACGTCCAGACGTTCGTGTGCACCAAAAAGCTTCGTCAACACGATCGTGAATCAAACGGTATAAATCCGGCCCGGATATCATCACCAGGGAGCATCTGATTATAATCAAGGATGGCTGTATGAAGTCGAGTTGGTTGTTGTGCGATATTATTTCATTTGACAAGTGATGGACTATTGGATTTTGTTGATCGGTACTTTTGTAACTTGAACAAACGTTGAAGTATTGTTGACGGGTAAATTATTACATAATGGTAAATTATTACACAACGGTAATTCTTACAATGGTAAATTATTTCACAACGTTAAATTATTACACAGTGGTAAATTATTAGACAAAGGTTCATCTACCAAGAAGGGGTTGGATTTTGTTCACCGGTACTTTTGCAACTTGACCAACCGTTGAAGTATCATTGATGGGCAAGTTATTACTCAACGGTTCATTATACTTGACCAGTGGGTAGGTATTGATCACAGAAAACAGTGATCTACGCAGAAGGGGCGTCTATTCCACTCCACAGCAACAATTTGCATTCAGAACTTCATTATTTGCGTTTCTTTTTGCCATTTCATTTAATGTTTGTCATCGACAGAATTATTTTAGCAACATTTAACTCGTGATTTAGGTAGGTACCTAGTAACGAGTATTGGGTTAGGTACTAACCTACGGAGGGTCTGCGATCTACATAATATGTACCTATAGACTAGTACATATTATTTAGACGGGTTATCCATACAGAGAGCTGTGACCTTTACAGGAGGGTATTCTGTACAAAATAATAAACCGTTGTGCAGGGATTTGCAGCGTTTTTTTTTGTCGAGCAAATATTACAGCGGTGCATTACTCACAGAATTATTCACAGCGGTGTTTTATTCACAGAAGCGGTGTATTATTCGCAGAATAATAAACCAAAAGTGCCAACATTTCGCTGTTTTTTGGCTCTTAAAGTTCAGCTCGCCCCAGAAACCGTCGCAAACTCTTAATTATTAGACATATTTGTGATGTCCGAAGTGGACTAAAATCATTTCCACCTTTGCCTGAGGAAGCCGACATCGAAAGTCCAATTTGACTTGGCTATAAACTGCAGATAAAATTGTCTGAAGCTCCCTTGGATCGGGCTCGTTAGTGAAACGGAAACACGTGGAGTTGTACTGCTTCATTTACTTACCTACTGACAAAGTGGCTTATCAATAGGAAGGAGGTCGTGAGAACGGGCGCTACGGTTTCGCCGGTTTTTTCGCAGTGCGGTAGCGGCCGGCGCCTGCCGGAAGTTTCGACCTCAGCACTCGCTCGCACTATCGCTCGTGGGAACGAACCCCTCTGAGGTCCCTAATAATCTAACCGCTGCTCGCAACTCCTCTCCCTCGATAAACTCAGTCCATCGGTACTTTTGTCTTATCGAAAACATTTATTTGGAAATTCAACTGTCGCGACGGTTACGGAATCCCGAGCCGTTGCAGTGACGGAATATGCTTAGTTTTCATTTAGTCCTTAAACTCCGATTCGATTGCTGACTTGTTAACAACTATAAGCCGATTCGAAAGAATGCAGCGTTTTTAATAAGAGCGATATTTGGTCGGATCTGAGAACTATGAAGAAGTCGTAGGAAGCCCCTAATTGAGTAGGGTACATTTTACACTGGATCCGATTTTTTGCTCGGCCGAATTCCAGCTCTGCCGATTCAACCGATTGAAGTGATTACACTAGACCCGATTTTTCTAACGATTCTACCGATTTTTGTCAGTTGGCCCGAACCCGTAATGGACGGAGATGCGTTGGATTTTGATTTATTATTCTGTGAATAATACACCTATGTATTCGCTCAGCAAAAAATGTTATAACACCCCCTCAAAATTTTTTCTTTTCCGTTTCAAGGTGCGTAGATTCCAAAAATGCAATGTCCGTCCGCCGTACGCCGTATCACGTCTACCGACTTCATTTTCGGTCTAAAAAAGCCGTTCTTTCGCACACATGCTCCATTTGGGCCCTAGTTATGTCCCGAAACTTTTCAGCCCGATCGGAATATACCCAAGGGTGTTATGAGTGAAAATGTGTGTAAAAATAGCTACGTTTTGCGTTTTAGCAACATATTGGTAACATGAGCTTCTGAGATATCGTTTTCCATGTTTTTGGGGACGAGAAGACCGAATATGAAGTCGATTTTGACCAAAGAGTGGAAAGTTGAGGTTCTACCATGTGTACAGCTCCCAAAATTGATTTTTTATGACTGAAAAACCTGGGAAATCGTCTGAAATCACCATCAGTTTGTAGAATAACACTGGAAAAAGTGTCAACACGTGGATCAAGACGATTAAATAGCACTACCAGTGATCAAAGATAGGTAATTGAAAAAAAACGCTGCAAAGTCCTTGTCACATGGGTTTATTATTCTACTGGACATATCTACAGAAATGTTGGCTGTTCATTTATTGTTTCTTTCGTGCGTAATAATCGAAATAGCTATTTCTGATGGTTTCCATTAATTTTGGCCCCTAAAACACAAATTAGGTACCTACGCTCCTTTTTAGCGAATTTTCGAAGAAAAGGAAGCTATTGTTCTCGGTCCAAAATTTTTAAAACTCGAATTTCCGAAAGATTTTTATACCAAAATCCGTTTCAGACCATCCTGAATTCCCTGCCGAAAGACACCAAAAATTATATGTATATATATATATATATATATTTATATATTTATATATTTATATATACAGGGTGGAAGCGGATAAGTGACGAAAAATTTTTTCTGTTAATCCGCATCAAAAATGTAGTAAAACCCCGCCAGAACGAGTGTCCTATCACTATCTGTTTGAAAGTTATGATTTTTTTAGTAATTTTTCGACTGAACCCGACCTTACGTCATAAAACCACTATTTCTCAGCTTGTGCGTCACTTATTTCCATTTTTTACCTCATTTTTGGATTCAGCATTAAATTTCCTATAGGAATGGATCATGTTCGGAGTTATTTAACATGATTTAGACTCAATTATTACAATACAAACGTTAATTTTTTCAGGAATCTAGAATTATCATGAATTTTCGAAAATTAGCCTCTCCGACAAAATTGGTCTTAGAGGTTGTCAAATTTCATAAAAACTGCTTCATCTAATACTCTTTCCAATGGTATAATCAGTTTCATTAATAGCTGTTTTCTTTGCTCTATTATTACTGAGCGAGAGATGAAAAACACGATATTAGTGAAGGAAGCGAAGGTGACAGGATGAAGCGTACTCGCATGTCATAATTAGTTTATTAAAAAATCAATGTAGCATATTTTCAAAATGCCGACCTCGATTTCTGACGCATAACCGAGCACGTTTTCGCATTGATCCCACTGTTACTGAAAATGATAAAGATTCTTTCAGTTTTTCTGAAGCAGCGATTATCCTTCTTCTCACCTCTTCTTCACTGTTGGCCTCAGTCTTGTAGACCTCACTTTTAAGGAAACCCCATACGAAGTAATCCATAGGGTTGAGGTCAGGAGATCTCGGTGGCCACGGGGTAGTCCCTCCTCGCCCTATCCACAGAGGAAAACGTTGGGACAACCATCGTCTGACGTTCACCGAATAATGAGGTGGGGCTCCATCTTGTTGATAAATTAAATTTCCACTAACGTCGGGAGGAAGATTCTGAAGGAAAATAGGCAAATGTTGTTCGAGAAACTGTAAATAACTCTCCCCATTTAAATTGGCTGGAAGAAAATGTGGCCCTATCAACTGGTCGCCAACTATCCCTGCCCAAACATTTACTTTGAACCGGCGTTGGAATGATGACTGTCGAGATGCATGGGGATTCTCCGTAGCCCAGTGGTGCATATTGTGAGTATTGAATACACCTTCGCGAGTAAACAAAGATTCGTCTGTCCACAATATGCGTTTGAAAAAATGATATTGTTCTATGTCGCTATTCAGAAGCCACCTACAAAATTCTTCCCTAGGTGCAAAATCGTTTTCTTCCAAAGCCTGCACCTGTGTGAAATGGTAAGGATGAAAATGGTTTTTATTCAATAATTTCAATACGTACGAGTGGGAAACACCAATCTCTGAGGCTAAGTCTCGAGAGCTCACGTTAGGATTAGTTGTGACACGGTCAATGATGTAATCCTCAATTCCAACATCTACTGCGGCCGATGAATTTTCCCTTCGAGATCTCACTACCGAACCTGTATCCAACAAACGTTGGTGCAGTCTCGTAAAAACTTTGTCCTTAGGGCAACGTCTGTCAGGATAACGATCGCGGTACTCCCTCTCAGCTGCCAGAGCGTTCCCGTTACATAACCCGTAGACGAAGTGCATATCTACGTATTCCCGAGTTGTAAACCCAGCCATCGTGAAAAATGAACTAGCTTATAAATCACCACATCATGTAAGGCAGGTATTTTGTTATTGAACTATGAACAGGTATTTGTTTACAAGGCAAGTTCAACACCCAAAAACAATATGACATGCGAGTACGCTTCATCCTGTCACCTTCGCTTCCTTCACTAATATCGTGTTTTTCATCTCTCGCTCAGTAATAATAGAGCAAAGAAAACAGCTATTAATGAAACTGATTATACCATTGGAAAGAGTATTAGATGAAGCAGTTTTTATGAAATTTGACAACCTCTAAGACCAATTTTGTCGGAGAGGCTAATTTTCGAAAATTCATGATAATTCTAGATTCCTGAAAAAATTAACGTTTGTATTGTAATAATTGAGTCTAAATCATGTTAAATAACTCCGAACATGATCCATTCCTATAGGAAATTTAATGCTGAATCCAAAAATGAGGTAAAAAATGGAAATAAGTGACGCACAAGCTGAGAAATAGTGGTTTTATGACGTAAGGTCGGGTTCAGTCGAAAAATTACTAAAAAAATCATAACTTTCAAACAGATAGTGATAGGACACTCGTTCTGGCGGGGTTTTACTACATTTTTGATGCGGATTAACAGAAAAAATTTTTCGTCACTTATCCGCTTCCACCCTTATATTTATATATGTATGTGTCATTCCAGACGATAACTCTCGAAAGAATTGAGATAAAAAGTTCAAATTTGCACGAAAAATCTGTCTTGGCAATCGACAGGCTAAGTTCGAAGATGGGCAGAATCGGGTCACTCTAAGGAGGAGGTTTGGGGAGTTTTAGGTGGGGAAAATTACCCATAAATTCCCAAAATGAAAAAGTCTGACAAGTGACACCTCATTTTAAAGGTTTTTGTACGCTGAACACGATGGTGAAATCAGAATTGCGATATCTCATTCCATTCTCAAACTGGAGCACTTTGAAGATGAAGGAACGTGGTTATTTCTTGAGATGTTCTTCCTGGTTCGTCTGCTCTAATCTGATAACGGAATGGGATATCGCAATTCTGACTTCACCATCGTGTTCAGCGTTGGAAAATCTACAAACCGAGGTGTTACTCGGCAAAAAATGGAACAAAAAATTTGTTACGTATCCAATACCTACTCTTCTGGTATTCAAAACATTTTTGATTTCCCCTCCCCCTCCTTCCACCCCAAATTTTACTTTGCGTAAAACTACTCCTGTTTTAATTTTGTATGGTATCAAGTTGGGAAAACATTGGCCGAAAATTAATTTTCAGAAAATTTTAGGCGGAGGAGGAAGATGCCGAAAACTTCGAAAATTCGCTCTTATAGCCATGCTGCATGACTGTGGTTTTTTTTCTTTTTTTCTAAACTATCTTTGATCACTGGTAGTGCCATTTAATCGTCTTGATCCACGTGTTGACACTTTTTCCAGTGTTATTATACAACCTGATGGTGATTTCAGACGATTTCCCAGGTTTTTGACTCATAAAAAATCAATTGTGGGAGCTGAACATTTGGTAGAACTCAATTTTCCACTCTTTGGTCAATATCGACTTCTTATTCGGTCTTCTCGTCCCCAAAAACATGGAAAACGATATCTCAGAAGCTCATGTTACCAACATGTTGCTAAAACGCAAAAAGTACCTATTTTTACACACATTTTCACTCATAACACCCCTGGGTATATTCCGATCGGGCTTAAAGTTTCGGGACACAACTAGGGCCCAAATGGAACATGTGTGCGAAGGAACGACTTTTTTAGACCTAAAATGAAGCCGGTACACGTGATACGGCGTACGGACGTACCACGTGTACATCCTGGAGCGAAGCGTATCTATTGGCCGAAAAAAGTCTCAGGATAATATTTATTCATGGTTAAATTATAACAAATTGACAGTAAATTAATATTTTAAAAAAACTAACTTTCTAACTTTTTCAATTACACAGATTACACAACGCCGACTGTCAAGAGATAAATAGTTGTACAGATTGGGATTTGGGAGTCTATCTAGATGAAAATTTGAAGTGGGATCGCCAAACAAAAGAAACGAACAGTAAACTAAGAAAATTATTCTATATTTTTGCCAAATTAAAGGCATTACTAGACACTAAAATTTCTAAAAAAGTGTACGATGCCTTGGTCAGCTATATACTGTTATAATGTTTACCTATATGGAGTGGAGACCTATTATAAATACCCAAGAAAACAATAATTCGGATTATGACAAATTCAGAGTCCCGACAACCTTCTCTACCCTTATTTAGGAAAATGCAAATTCTTCCATTTCTGAAACTTGTGGAAAACAGCTGCTTGAAGCAAATGGTAAGGGAAAACGCCCTTTCTCTTCCTGATCATCACCTAAATGCGAGGGCTAAAGTAAATATTATACTATAAATGTACCGCGTTTTCGAACAACCCAAGCCCAGCTCCGTTATAGATTCAGAGCAATAAATACTTTCAACAAGCTGACACGAGATACAACAAAAAACAAATTCTGTTGGGAAGAAGGGAGACAATATTGAATTTTTTATCGAATATCTACTTAAAAATATGTAAAGCTTTAAAGGGGAAAATTTAAATGTATTACTAGAACTATCTGCTTAATATTATTTAGGCTATCTACCATCTTCCATATTTAGAATACCTCAGTAAAAATATCTAAATGTCTATATAGCACAATTAAGAATATCTAAAAATTAATGTATGAAGAGGACATTTTTACATTTTATTTACCGGTACTTAGAATTATGGTCTGAACCTGATGACTCATTTCCCAATACGAGCTTCTGTAGCTCACATGGGAAATGAATTTTCACCCAAAGTTGCGTTTTTTTCTTTCATGATGTACATTATCTTCATTATGTGTATCGCTCATGTAATTAGCAGTAATAAGCAAATAACACTTGATGTAATATTACACTGTATATTAATGTAAATTATATTTAATAAAAGTAAACGTAATTGCCGAACGTTATACTCCGCATAATACTTTTTTCGTTCATTTGTGGTAAGTAACCCGATTTTTTTGGTGTCACAATTTTCATTTGGTTGTTACATCTGCAGCGGAATCTGTTTTTGTTTATTCCCCGTCTGTTTAGGCTTCACTTGATCTTTGAATCAGGCTATGAAAGTACATACAAGTCCTGGAACCACGTTTACCTGCTATCCATTATAACACAGTGAGACTGAGAAATGGAAATTTGCTGGGGTCTAAACCCAAGTGGATAAGTTCTGAATCCATCTAGAAAAGGTCAACTGGTGTCGAAATTATCTAAAATGAGGGGCTGTAGATGGCCTCTTAAAGATTTCACCAAAATCGGACAGTTACTTTCGTCAGCGCACGCGCGGACGCTGAACTTTTGCCACTCCCTAACTACTCGAAAGAACGGTGGCAATATGCTAAATTTTTTAGGTAGTTGTGAGCAACTTTTGTCTGAACATATGCGAACGTGAAATTCACTATTATTACACAATTATTACACAACGGTAAATTATTACACAGCGGTTCATTATACCATCAACGTAGAAGGGGCTGGATTTTGTTGATCGGTAATTTTGCAACTTGAACAACCGTTGAAGTATTATTGATGGGCAAATTATTGGATAACGGTAAATTATTACACAACGGTTCATTATACTATGTACGTAGAAGGGGCACATATACAGTTAAATTATTACACAACGGTTTATTATTTGCCTTATGCTTCATGAATAACTACAAATAATTATTGATTGAATTATTGAATCCCGCGCATTTGTAGGAAACTTTAACGGGCCTGCTCCAGTACTCCATTTAGGGCTTTCCTGGGGGGAGGTCTAGGGTACTGACCGTAGAAAGCAGTGAGCTACGCAGAAGGGGCATCTATACAGGTAAATAATAAACTTTTGTGTAATAATTTGCAGCGTTTTTATTGCATTTTCGGATTCTACATACCTTGAAACGGAAACCATCAAATTTAAGTTTTTTTTTCATGCTCGATTTCAAAGGTTCATTATTGAAAATAATAAACCAAAATTACCTATTACATACCTACTTCCTATCTCTTAATATATCTTAATGTATTTTGATCATAATCTCTGTGCCATAATATAAATATCATTGAATATTTTCACCATTTTGAGCCTTGAACCAATTTTGAACAATCGCCCTCAAAAATTGTCTCGAGAGGATGCTAAATCAATCAAAAACAACACGCAACTTTGGACGTTTTTATTTGAGGGGCCGAGCCTCAACTTGGGTAGCTCTAGAATTACTAACGATCCAGGGAGGGAATAATACTACGCGAATGATACGTGATGGTAATACTTTAATAAGTAGTGAAAAATAATTGAATTGCGTGTGTTTACCTTTCTGTGTGGATGAGACTTGAACCAATCCCTTTAGAAAACGATTGGTTAGTGGGGGCAGTAGATGACACTGTTGCATTGACGAGTGGTCTGTATAAAACATCCCCCAGTAAGTTAATTCTTTCAGAAAAATATTGGAGGATCGAGGCTCGAACCAGAGACCTCCATTCAAATATAATGTTATAAAAATACAAGTATGAAGTGCAGTGCTAACCGTCCAGATCATGGGTAGAATCTTGATATATATTATGTAAGTACGCAAATTATAGCTGCACCCATGTTGTTTTATATTGATTAAATTTGAGGGGGTTATTATTCCTGTCAATGATCCATCTCTAACTACGCTGATTACTGCTTTATTGTTCTGAAAACTAAAGTTGCCCAGCGCCAGTGGTGTAGCCGGGGGGGGGGGGGGGGGGGGGTATGACCCCCACTACCCCCCCCCCCCATTGGCTCGAAAACTACCACAAATTAAAATTAACTTAAGAATTATAACAATAACAAAAGTAACAAATAAATACAACGATTACACGGTACCTAAATCAAACATGATTAAACAGTTTAAATTACGTTTATTTGATTACTAACGATCTGTCCCAAACATTTGACCAACTGCACTTATGACAAAAATGCTTATCAAAATAGTCCCTCACCGTCACCATCCCACACTTCAGGTGAATTAATATTGATTTTAGCCCTTAATACCAATTTTTGACCCCCAAAAAATCCTAATTATTCCCCTATTATGTGTGAAAAACAAACTGAAATGTTATTTTTCTGTCTTCGCTCATCCTTCTATACCACTTTCAATGGTTTTATATATCCATTTTAGCCGTTTTTACCAATTTTTGACCCCTAAAAACTCAAATTTGACCCCCTTCGATTTTTGAAAATTGCTCATCCTTTTTGTTTGGCAATAAGAAAATTTTGGCGAAATTTGGAATTTTTATCACATACCCACGGTCAGATATCGTATGGAGTGACATATAAATAAATATAGATAAAATACGTATGCATTTTTGTTAAAATATAGGGATGAGATCAGGATGCTCTGAAACGTATTTTCCAATAAAACAATTTCAAAAACTTATACCTATTCTGAAAATTTTGAACCCATTGCAATAGCTTCATTTTCCTAGAAAACTCGCGAAAATTGTTGCCAAATAAATGTTTCATTTCATCAGTTTATCTTACCTAACATTACCTGTAACATTTAGTGCTTTGTTAAATTTAATTTAAATTCAGCTTTGCTTGTAATGTCAACCTTATTAGCGAATTTTCAAAAAAACATGAAGCTATTGCAATGGGTAACATTTTCAGAACATGCATTTTTGAAATATTTTTGTAGGCAAATCCGTTTCAGAGCATCCTCAGTTTATTCCTAGATTTTAACAAAAATTTATATATTATTATATTATGCATATATATTTATGTGCCACTCCAGATTATATCTGTCCTTCGGTACGTTAAAAAATTCTGAATTTCTCCAAAACGTTTTTATTTTCCAAACAGAAGGATCAGTTCGAAGATGAGCAATTTTCTAAAATTCCAAGGGGGTCAAATTGGAGTTTTTAGGGGTCAGAAGTCGGTAAAAACGGCTAAAATTACCAACAATTGATACACAATCACTGGAAGTGGTATGGAAGGGTGAGTATAAAGACAGAAAAATACCATTTCAGTTGTTTTAGCGAATTTTCAAAGAAAATGAAGCTATTGCAATGGCTTCGAAATTTAAATAATATAAATTTTTGGAAATTTTCTTCATAGAAATCCGTTTCAGACCATTCTGAAACGATTCCTGAAATGTAACACTTTTTTATATGTATATATATATTTATATATATATGTGTCACTCCAGACGATAACTCTCGATAGAATTGAGATAAACAGCTCAAATTTGCACAAAAAATCTATCTTGGCAATCGAAAGGCTAAGTTCGAAGATGGGCGAAATTGGCCTACTCTAAGGAGGGTTTTGGCGCATTTAAAGTGCGCAAAAATTACCCAAAAATCCCCAAAATGTTATTTTCCAACAAGTGACCCCTCATTTTAAAGGTTTTTGCACGCTGAACACGATGGTGGAATCGGATTTTAGATATCTTGATCCGTTCTCAAATTAGAGCATTTAAAGTGCGCAAAAATTACCCAAAAATCCCCAAAATGTTATTTTCTAACAAGTGACCCCTCATTTTAAAGGATTTGTACGCTGAACACGATGGTGAAATCAGAATTGCGATATCTCATTCCGTTCTCAAACTGGAGCACTTTGAATATTAAGGAACGTGGTTATTTCTTCGAAAATTCGCTCTTATAGCCATGCTGCATGACTGTGGTTTTTTCACACAGAATAGGGGTCAAATTTTGATTTTTGGGGGGTAAAAAATTGGTAGTAATGGCTAAAATCAATATTAATTCACCTGGCGTTGTGTGGGATGGTTAAACACGACGGAGGGACTATCTCGATGATTATTTTTCTCAAAAACAAGTGGGTCAAATTTGACTTCATTAGGGTAAAGCATCGGTAAAAATGGCTAAAATCGCGAAAAAATTATATAATTTTAAGAAAAGTGGTATGGTTTCTTGCTATATCTCTTATAACCATGCTGCATGACAGGAACTTTTTCTATTTCCATAACCCCCCCCAAATTCAACAATCCTAGCTACGCCACTGCCCAGAGCTGCTGGTTTGAAGCCCAAGACCAAAATCAAAACTGTTGACGCGCAATTACACAGGTGGAATGTTCTGAAGTTTCCATTACAAAAAGACCGTAACGAGGCCGCCTCGTATATAAATGTTCTCCTGTAGGATATAGGTTAATCATTATCGGTGTTGTGAAACCCTCACGCACATTTAGACAAAACCAAAGAACACTCAGCGATAGCTCGGCTATCTTCCCGTGTCAAGCACATTGCGAAACCCCGACGTGTCATGTTCTTGCGTCAGACCATCCAAATCATTTGTGCGTTGGTCGGTAAGCTGTCCCTTTTCAGTTCACATTCGACGAAAAATTAAGAAAAACTCAGGCTGTAATTTATGAGCTGTCGAAAATATAGATAGAAGGCAGGTAGGTACGTGATATACTTGATGGACAGCTCAAAGGATCTGCTCTGGCTTCTCCACGGAGAGGTCTGAAAAAATCAATTTATTCAATGTAAAACGCTGCAAATTATTACACAACTATTTATTACATACCTGTATACTTAATAAAGGTACCACTAGAGAATTGTTTAGTGCATCGGAATCAATTATGAGAATCAAAAAAATTCACTCATCTACAACTAGTCGTACTAACCTAGCAAAGCTGCCGAAAAGGCTAGAGAAATTCGATGTATACGCCAAGTTTTATTTAAAAAATCGAAAGTCGAACAAAGGTACCCACTAGAGAATTGTATAGTGAATCGGAATCGATTATGATAATAAAAAAAATTCACTCATCTACTAGTCGTCCTAACCTAGCAAAGCTGCCGAAAAGGGTTGTTTTGCCTATTCCTCGAGAAATTCGATGTATACGCCCAGTTTTATTTAAAAAATCGAAAATCGAACAAAGGTACCCACTAGAGAATTGTTTAGTGAATCGGAATCGATTATGATAATTAAAAAAATTCACTCATCTACTAGTACTAACCTAGCAAAGCTGCCGAAAAGGGGTGTTTTGCATATTCCTGAAGACATTCTATGTATATGCCCAGTTATATTTAAAAAATCGAAAATCGAACAAAGGTACCCACTAGAGAATTGTTCAGTGAATCGGAATCGATTATGCTAATCAAAAAAATTCACTCATCTACTAGTCGTCCTAACCTAGCAAAGCTGCCGAAAAGGGTTGTTTTGCCTATTCCTCGAGAAATTCGATGTATACGCCCAGTTTTATTAAAAAAATCGAAAATCGAACAAAGGTACCCACTAGAGAATTGTATAGTGAATCGGAATCGATTATGATAATAAAAAAAATTCACTCATCTACTAGTCGTCCTAACCTAGCAAAGCTGCCGAAAAGGGTTGTTTTGCCTATTCCTGGAGAAATTCGATGTATACGCCCAGTTTTATTTAAAAAATCGAAAATCGAACAAAGGTACCCACTAGAGAATTGTTCAGTGAATCGGAATCGATTATGAGAATTAAAAAAATTCACTCATCTACAACTAGTCGTACTAACCTAGCAAAGCTGCCGAAAAGGGTTGTTTTGCCTATTCCTCGAGAAATTCGATGTATACGCCCAGTTTTATTTAAAAAATCGAAAATCGAACAAACGTACCCACTAGAGAATTGTTTAGTGAATCGGAATCGATTATGAGAATTAAAAAAATTCACTTATCTGCTAGCCGTACTAACCTAGCAAAGCTGCCGAAAAGGGTTGTTTTGCCTATTCCTGGAGAAATTCGATGTATATGCCCAGTTATATTTAAAAAATCGAAAATCGAACAAAGGTACCCACTAGAGAATTGTTCAGTGAATCGGAATCGATTATGAGAATCAAAAAAATTCACTCATCTACAACTAGTCGTACTAACCTAGCAAAGCTGCCGAAAAGGGGTGTTTTGCCTATTCCTAGAGAAATTCGATGTACCTATACGCCAAGTTTTATTTAAAAAATCGAAAGTCGAACAAAGGTACCCACTAGAGAATTGTTTAGTGAATCGGAATCGATTATGATAATTAAAAAAATTCACTCATCTACTAGTACTAACCTAGCAAAGCTGCCGAAAAGGGGTGTTTTGCCTATTCCTGAAGACATTCTATGTATATGCCCAGTTATATTTAAAAAATCGAAAATCGAACAAAGGTACCCACTAGAGAATTGTTCAGTGAATCGGAATCGATTATGCTAATCAAAAAAATTCACTCATCTACTAGTCGTCCTAACCTAGCAAAGCTGCCGAAAAGGGTTGTTTTGCCTATTCCTCGAGAAATTCGATGTATACGCCCAGTTTTATTAAAAAAATCGAAAATCGAACAAAGGTACCCACTAGAGAATTGTATAGTGAATCGGAATCGATTATGATAATAAAAAAAATTCACTCATCTACAACTAGTCGTACTAACCTAGCAAAGCTGCCGAAAAGGGTTGTTTTGCCTATTCCTCGAGAAATTCGATGTATACGCCCAGTTTTATTAAAAAAATCGAAAATCGAACAAAGGTACCCACTAGAGAATTGTTTAGTGAATCGGAATCGATTATGAGAATTAAAAAAATTCACTTATCTGCTAGCCGTACTAACCTAGCAAAGCTGCCGAAAAGGGTTGTTTTGCCTATTCCTGGAGAAATTCGATGTATATGCCCAGTTATATTTAAAAAATCGAAATCGAACAAAGGTACCCACTAGAGAATTGTTCAGTGAATCGGAATCGATTATGAGAATCAAAAAAATTCACTCATCTACAACTAGTCGTACTAACCTAGCAAAGCTGCCGAAAAGGGGTGTTTTGCCTATTCCTAGAGAAATTCGATGTACCTATACGCCAAGTTTTATTTAAAAAATCGAAAGTCGAACAAAGGTACCCACTAGAGAATTGTTTAGTGAATCGGAATCGATTATGATAATAAAAAAAATTCACTCATCTACAACTAGTCGTACTAACCTAGCAAAGCTGCCGAAAAGGGTTGTTTTGCCTATTCCTCGAGAAATTCGATGTATACGCCCAGTTTTATTAAAAAAATCGAAAATCGAACAAAGGTACCCACTAGAGAATTGTTTAGTGAATCGGAATCGATTATGAGAATTAAAAAAATTCACTTATCTGCTAGCCGTACTAACCTAGCAAAGCTGCCGAAAAGGGTTGTTTTGCCTATTCCTGGAGAAATTCGATGTATATGCCCAGTTATATTTAAAAAATCGAAATCGAACAAAGGTACCCACTAGAGAATTGTTCAGTGAATCGGAATCGATTATGAGAATCAAAAAAATTCACTCATCTACAACTAGTCGTACTAACCTAGCAAAGCTGCCGAAAAGGGGTGTTTTGCCTATTCCTAGAGAAATTCGATGTACCTATACGCCAAGTTTTATTTAAAAAATCGAAAGTCGAACAAAGGTACCCACTAGAGAATTGTTTAGTGAATCGGAATCGATTATGATAATTAAAAAAATTCACTCATCTACTAGTACTAACCTAGCAAAGCTGCCGAAAAGGGGTGTTTTGCCTATTCCTGAAGACATTCTATGTATATGCCCAGTTATCTTTAAAAACTCTAAAATTATTACACAACGGTTTATTATTTACCAGTATAGATGCCCCTTCTGCGTAGATCACTGTTTTCTGGGGTCCATACCCTACCGTCGAGCTCCCCCAAGGAAAGCCCTAAATCCAGCCTACTGGAGCCAGCCAGGGAATTACAGTTTCATAAATATGCCTTGGTTTCAAGAATTATAACATTAATTATTATTTGCTGTTATTCATGAAGCATAACATTTGTTGAAGTTATATAAATACCGATCAACAAAACCCAAAATAACCGTCATTATTCATATGAAATAATATCACCGAACAACCAACTCGGTTCCATACCATGCGTGATTACAACCTTAGCAATGATTTATCTGGGCCAGATGAATACTGTATCATTCACGATCATGTTGGCGATGCTTTTCGGTGCAACTGCGAACGAACGGCTGGACGTACAATGCTCCGGGTGGTCTCAAAAAATTCTTAAGTTCGAGATCAATTTAAACCCGTAAAATAATTCAAGATAACGGTGCCCTGAAAATTTCAACCCCTATTTTGGTTTATTATTTTCAATACCTAATGTATATTTGGAACCGAGCAAGAAAAAAATTTAACCCCCTTCAAAATTTGATGGTTTTCGTTTCAAGGTATGTAGAATCCGAAAATGGAATAAAAAACATTTCTGTCCGTCCGCCGTCCGCCGTACTTCGCACTTTCCTTAGCACGCCGTCCGCTGTACGCTTCAAGTTACTACACAACGGTTTATTATTTACCAGTATAGATGCTCCTTCTGCGTAGATCACTGTTTTCTGTGGTCAATACCTACCCACGTGCTCCCCCCAGGAAATCCCTAAATCGAGTATGTACCTACTGCAGCCGGCCCGGAAATCACAGTTCATAGAAATGCGCGTTAGTACCTACTCAGTACTACCTACATAGTACCTACTTATCAGGTACCAAGGTAGTACTAAGCAAGTAAGTAGTACTGAGTAGGTAGTAAGTAGGTAGGTAGTACCTACTTGGTACTACCTACCTAAGAGTACTACCTAAGAAGGTAGTACTATACCTACTTGCGTAGTACTACCTTCTTAAGAACTACTCATTACTACCTACATAGTACCTACTCAGTAGGTACTACCTACTTAGAACCTACTCATTACTACCTACATAGTACCTACTCAGTACTACCTACTTATAACCTACTCAGTACTACCTACCTACTTAGTACCTACTCAGTATTACCTACCTACTTAGTTTATTACACTCAGTTCTATCTACCTACTCAGTGCTACCTACTTAGAACCGACTCATTACTACCTATAGAGTACCTAATCAGTACTACCTACCTACTTAGTACCTACTCAGTAATACCTACCTACTTAGTACCCACTCAGTACTACCTACCTACTTAGTACCTACTCAGTACTACCTACCTACTTAGTACCTACTCAGTAATACCTACCTACTTAGTACCTACTCAGTAATACCTACCTACTTATTACCTACTCAGTACTACCTACCTACTTAGTACCTACTCAGTACTACCTACCTACTTAGTACCTACTCAGTAATACCTACCTACTTAGTACCTACTCAGTAATACCTACCTACTTAGTACCTACTCAGTAATACCTACCTACTTAGTACCCACTCAGTACTACCTACCTACTTAGTACCCACTCAGTACTACCTACCTACTTAGTACCCACTCAGTACTACCTACCTACTTAGTACCTACTCAGTAATACCTACCTACTTAGTACCTACTCAGTAATACCTACCTACTTAGTACCTACTCAGTAATACCTACCTACTTAGTACCTACTCAGTACTACCTACCTACTTAGTACCTACTCAGTAATACCTACCTACTTAGTACCTACTCAGTAATACCTACCTACTTAGTACCTACTCAGTAATACCTACCTACTTAGTACCTACTCAGTACTACCTACCTACTTAGTACCTACTCAGTAATACCTACCTACTTATACCTACTCAGTAATACCTACCTACTTATACCTACTCAGTAATACCTACCTACTTAGTACCCACTCAGTACTACCTACCTACTTAGTACCCACTCAGTACTACCTACCTACTTAGTACCTACACAGTAATACCTACCTACTTAGTACCTACTCAGTAATACCTACCTACTTATACCTACTCAGTAATACCTACCTACTTAGTACCTACTCAGTACTACCTACCTACTTATACCTACTCAGTACTACCTACCTACTTAGTACCCACTCAGTACTACCTACCTACTTAGTACCCACTCAGTAATACCTACCTACTTAGTACCTACTCAGTACTACCTACCTACTTAGTACCTACTCAGTAATACCTACCTACTTAGTACCTACTCAGTACTACCTACCTACTTAGTACCTACTCAGTACTACCTACCTACTTAGTACCTACTCAGTAATACCTACCTACTTAGTACCTACTCAGTACTACCTACCTACTTAGTACCTACTCAGTAATACCTACCTACTTAGTACCTACTCAGTACTACCTACCTACTTAGTACCTACTCAGTACTACCTACCTACTTAGTACCCACTCAGTACTACCTACCTACTTAGTACCCACTCAGTAATACCTACCTACTTAGTACCTACTCAGTACTACCTACCTACTTAGTACCTACTCAGTAATACCTACCTACTTAGTACCTACTCAGTAATACCTACCTACTTAGTACCTACTCAGTAATACCTACCTACTTAGTACCTACTCAGTAATACCTACCTACTTATACCTACTCAGTACTACCTACCTACTTAGTACCTACTCAGTAATACCTACCTACTTAGTACCCACTCAGTACTACCTACCTACTTAGTACCTACTCAGTACTACCTACCTACTTAGTTTAGTACCTTCTTAGGACCTATTCATTACCATCTACTTAGTACAGAATCAGTACTACCTACTTGATACCTATTCAGTATTATGTATTTAGTACAGTACCTACTTTCTTTTTTTGGCGGGTATATTTTTACAATAGGACTGTGTGTGTTGAGGGGAGGGGGGGGGGGGGGGAGTTATCACATCTTCTTGCATTGATTGATGAAGTAGCAATCTGGAGCAACCTGCCTCCTTTTTCTTGCCAGTACCTCAGCAGCGCATCAGCTCCACTTCTAGACGGGAAATTCCCTCCACTGTCTTCATCTGAGAGACATCCAAAGCCTACCAGAACATCATCGGACCCGCACCCTCCCCACTGTGAGTTCACTCTCTCTCTCTCTGACCCACTATACCTTTCTTTTTCTTCAATTTCATGTAACATTTCTTTTTTATTCCGTCACTGCTGACAATCAATTATACTCAGAGGCCATTTATCATATCAATAATTAATGTTTCTCCAAAAATAAATCGTAAATATAAAAAAAAACCTGTGTAAGAAAATAACCACTTGTAGTTCTTCCTATAGCTTGGTACCTCTTTTCCCTTCTTATATTAGGCGAGTGAGCCCTCACGCCCTGAGTCTTAGGGCCTAGCAATAATAAATAAAAAATTCAAATTCCATTAGCAGTTTTTTCAAATTTACTCCTACGAAAAACTACAAGTGGTTATTTTCTTACACAGGTTTTTTTATATTTACGATTTATTTTTGGCCTCTGAGTATAATTGATTGTCAGCAGTGACGGAAAAAAAAGAAATGTTACATGGAATTGAAGAAAAAGAAAGGTATAGTGGGTCAGAGAGAGAGAGTGAACTCACAGTGGGGAGGGTGCGGGTCCGATGATGTTCTGGTAGGCTTTGGATGTCTCTCAGATGAAGACAGTGGAGGGAATTTCCTGTCTGAGAGTGGAGCTGATGCGCTGCTGAGGTACTGGCAAGAAAAAGGAGGCAGGTTGCTCCAGATTGTCCCTTCGCAGTTCCTACCTGCACATTTTTTCTCAGTATTTGCCTAAAATGCTTGGAAATGGGTGGTGTGGGGGGGGGGGGGGGGACGAAATGCACAAATGGCAATTCCCTGGAGGATAAAAATATGTGTACAACATTTTAGCACGATCATGACCGTGAGGCTGTATACCCGTAACAAGTTTTCTCAGTACCTACCTGCTTATACCTCAAAATTTTAAACGGTGTTGGGAGGGGGGGCAAAATGGGGCCTTGGACCATAACGAATGTTTGTGCAAAATTTCAGCTCGATCCGTTATGTCTGTGAGACTGTACACTGAACTAGAACTAGAAACCCTATCCACCCCTCTCTAACCTACTCCTAAAAACTAACCCCTCCCCCCCGGGTGTCTGGGGGGGGGGGGGGGGGGGGTACATCACAAAAGGCACTTCCTTGGAGCATAACGAATGCGTTGGCGAAATTTCATCTCTTAAACCCTCTCTAACCTATTCCTATAAACTGCTCCCCCCCCCCCCCCCCCCACCGGATTGAATAGCTGGAGGGAGGGGGTGGGGATTGCACAAAATGCCTTTCCTTGGAGCATAACGAATGTGTGCGAAAAATTCAGCTCGATCCGTTATGTCTGTGAGACTGTAGCCCTGTTTAAGAACAACGGCAACGAAAAGAAGAAGAAGAAGAGAAAGAAGAAGAACAACAACGTAAAACAGCGATTTTCAAACTTCCATTACTCCGGCATCTGATGGTTCCGATGGTTGAAATTTGGCACACGTCCTCAGAAGCCCCTAGAAAATGGGTGTACGAAAAATCAACACCGGAGATCCCCAGGGGGCCGAGTTACGTCGGGGTAAAGGCCTCCCTGTACGTGTTGTCGTGTAAACAGTGTCTTCTTGGTCGCTGTAGGTAGGTGTGGAGGTTTTCGGTGTTCTTGGCGGGCTCCCGCGTTCCGAGATCTGTGTTGTGGGCTATCGGATAACTGGAGCAAGAAGATACGAGATGGAAGTAGCTTAGCTTCCACCGCGGGTTCAGTCACCCCGAAGCTTTCTCCGGTTGAGCCCGGGGCTCCCCCGGTGCGAGGAGAGAGCGCCCCGAGTGAGCCACCCCTACGGAACGGCGTACAGCCCGTGTATAGTAGAACGCGAATATCAGACCACTGCATTCTGCATTCAACATACTGAAACAGATTCCCCAGCAACTCTGGAGCTGGAGTGGACTGGAGTCACACAGATCCGAATCTTCGAATTGTTGAATAATGATAATATTAGGCCTGCATCATTTCCAGTTCTACTGATTACTGAGTGATTTCATTCCATGAATCTATGCCGCAGAAGGGCTGAGATTTAACAGTTCATGCAGGATGACCGTAGGGTCGAATAGATGGAGTGACGTATCTACTCAATTTACTACTTATCAACTATTGCTTCCTCACTGCCGAAGGTAGGGAAGCCTTGGATTCGCGATCGAGTAAAACCGTCTGCCGATTTGAGTAGCTTCCACGCATGAATCATATGAACGTATAGAACAGTTAGGTAGGTTCGTTTTGATACGGAACCATCTGCGATCCAACCCGCGCGTTCCCTCAAAATTTCAGCTCTCTACGACTATTTTTCGCGTAGTTAGAAGCGTTACAAGGAAACTGTCAACTCTTCAAGTTAGCGCATGCGCAGAGGAAAGTTACAGTAAGCCTCCAATGAAATTAATATGGAACTATCAAAGTATTATACCAGATCGACCCTACAAATCTGAACTCATTTCAACGATAATTAAGGTAGTTATGGGCACTTCAAGTATTTCACGTTTGCGCATGCGCAGACGAAACGATTTCCATGATTTTGAAACGGGACTATCTGCAATCCAACCCGCGTATACTTCCAAAATTTCAGCTCTCTACGACTATTTATCGCGTAGTTAGAAGCGTTACAAGGAAATGGTCAAAATTTCATTTTCCCGCATGCGCAGATAAAAGTTAGATCACGATTCCAATGAAATCAATTTAGGACTATCAAAATATTATTCCTGACCGACCGTCCAAGTTTGAACTCTTTTCAACGATATTTAGGGTAGTTATGGGCGTTCCAAGTATTTCACGTTCGCGCATGCGCAGACAAAAGTTACGGTAGTTTTTTAATGATTTTGATATGGGACTGTCTGTGACCTAACCCGCACGTATCATACAAATTCCAGCCTATTTCTACGATTATTTCGGGTAGTTATGAGCGTTACAAGGAATTGCCACAGACAAGACAGACAGACAGACAGACACGGAACCAAAAATGTTCCTCGAAGTCTGAAACGCAACGTGGTAGTGGAAATTTTCATTTGGAGGGGATACATTTTTTTTAAATCAATCACGAATTCAAGGCTTCCCTACCTTCGGTAGTGTGGAAGCAAAAAAATTCATGTCCTCCAAAATGAAAATTTCCACAACCATTTTGCGTTTCAGACATCGAGGTACATTTTTGGTTTTCTGTCTGTCTGTCTGCCTGTCTGTCTGTGGTAATTCCTTGTAACGCCCATAACTACACGAAATAATGATCGAAATGGGCTGAAATTTGGAGGGTAGGTGCGGGTTGGGTCACAGATGGTCCCATACAAAAATCATCGAAAAAGTACTGTAACTTTCGTCTGCGCATGCGCGAACATGAAATGTTGACATTTTCCTTGTAACGCTTCTAACTACGCGAAAAATAGTCGTAGAGAGCTGAAATTCTGAGGGTACACGCGGGTTGGATCGCAGATGGTTCCGTATCAAAATGAACCTACCCAACTATTCTATACGTTCATGTGATTCAAGTGAGGAAGCTATACTGCCTACTCGAACTGGCAGACGTTTTTCCACTGCTAGCTAAAAATGCTTCTGCTCCAATAAACGTTTGCACATACGAGGAGACCACCTCCTTCTTTATCGTGCATTGTACGTAATTTATTCGGATTTCACGGTCCTGCGTTTTGTGCCAACATCCTTTTCAGCGATCAAAAAAGTTCCAGTCATGCAGCATGACCTTAATTATGAGCGAATGCCGAAATCGAGGGGGTATCGTTGTCGTCAGTCTGTATCAATTCAATTCAAATACACTGCCAAGGACATGGCACAGAAGCTTCCTCGTGGCCTTCTCAGTACGTCACCGTTAAATTTTCAGAAAACTAGAAATATCCGGTTCGCCATGCTCATGACGACAGAAAGCTGGGCAACCAAAAATTAAAAAATCGTTATTTTTGGGCAATACAAAGCACGGGGACAAAAGCGATATAAACCCGCCATTTACCCTCACGCAACGGCTAAAATTCGCCGGAAAAATGAAGAATGAAAAAAAAAAACCAGTCATGCAGCATGACTTAATGAGCGAATTTTCAAAGAAATATTCGAATTAATGGCTATGGTTTTGAATAAAGGAAAACTTCTTCCTCCTACTGTTAGTACCTAAATTGAATAATTTGAAATAGATTTTTTCTTTCGTCTTCCTTCTAGTAATACGTGGGCCGGTACTTGTCTATCTATGAAGGTATCATAACAATTATATGTCAAATGGGAAATTCAAGGAGTTGTACTAATCGTTTGCCTCCCCCTTTTTTGCTTCGAACTCTCGTCTTCAATTAATACTTCTCACATTTTTCAATCTGACCACTCTAAGGGGGTGGGGGGGGGGGGGGGGGGGGTAAGAGTTTAAAGATTATCCTAGTTTTGGGTAATTTTTGCGCACTTTAAATGCTCTAATTTAAGAACGGATTTAGATATCTAAAATCCGATTTCACCATCGTGTTCAGCGTGCAAAAACCTTTAAAATGAGGGGTCACTTGTTAGAAAATAACATTTTGGGGATTTTTGGGTAATTTTTGCGCACTTTAAATGCTCTAATTTGAGAACGGATCAAGATATCTAAAATCCGATTCCACCATCGTGTGCAGCGTGCAAAAACCTTTAAAATGAGGGGTCACTTGTTGGAAAATAACATTTTGGGGATTTTTGGGTAATTTTTGCGCACTTTAAATGCGCCAAAACCCTCCTTAGAGTAGGCCAATTTCGCCCATCTTCGAACTTAGCCTTTCGATTGCCAAGATAGATTTGTTGTGCAAATTTGAGCTGTTTATCTCAATTCTATCGAGAGTTATCGTCTGGAGTGACACATATATAAATATATATATACATATAAAAAAGTGTTAAATTTCAGGAATCGTTTTAGAATGGTCTGAAACGGATTTCTATGAAGAAAATTTCCAAAAATTTATATTATTTAAATTTCGAAGCCATTGCAATAGCTTCATTTTCTTTGAAAATTCGCTAAAAGATGAATGTCGTATGGGACCTCAAGGGACCCTACCCGCATCATCCCTGAAAATCTTACCAAAATCCGTTCAAATTTGATTGAGTACTGACCGTAACAAGAAAATCTCGTTAGCGCCAGCGCAGAGGCTACCGTTGAATCGATCATGATGAAACTGATAGGGGACCATCTAGCGCTAAACCCACACAATTTCTGAAAATTTTATTGAATCGGATCAAAATTGTGGAAGTTATGGCTGTTGCAAGGAAATGTGGACAGACAGACAGACACGAAACCAAATTTGTTCAGGAGGCCCTGAAACGCAAAATGCAAGTGGAAATTTTGATTTGAAGGACAAAAAAAATTTTCATTTTGAAAGTGAAAATAAAGCTTCCGCTGCCTTGCAGACTCGGAAGCAAAACATTTACTCCTTAGAAAATTCACAAATACTGTATACAAGCCGGAACCCTCACGACATGGAGCATAGGTCTGCAGTGTCATTAGGGAGTTTTCAACTAGTCCCCCACTTGCATTAATTTATAGTTCCGCTAATTCACACACCGCGTCTATTTCACTTAAGTGCAGCGTGTTCTACTCGTACTTATTAGTTTATCACTCATTTATTTGTATGACTTTACTTACTTTATAAGAACAACACTTGCTCTATTAATTTATTACTAACCAATGGAGAAACACTGAAACAACGACAGCATGAATCAGTAGGGAGAAAATAAGCTGTGCTGCCTCTCATTTGATGGATGATGAAAACCCAACATGTTTTCACAAACCTGCTAATCCAGAATGGATCAGCCAAGTTAGTGTTTTTGGTATTATTTTCAATAGTGAACATTTGGAATCGAGCATGAAAGAAAAAACGCTGCAAAGTCCTTGTCACATGGGTTTATTATTCTATTGGACATACCTACAGAAATGTTGGCTTTTCATTTATTGTTTCTTTCATGCGTAATAATCGAAATAGCTATTTCTGATGGTTTCCATTAATTTTGGCCCCTAAAACACAAATTAGGTACCTACGCTCGTGTTATTTTATTTTTTTATTTTTTTTAAAACTATCTTTGATCATTGGTATTGCCATTTAATCCTCTTGATCCACGTGTTGACACTTTTTCCAGTGCTATTATCTAAACTGATGGTGATTTCAGACGATTTTCCAGGTTTTTGACTCATAAAAAATCAATTTTGGGAGCTGAACATTTGGTAGAACTGAATTTTCCACTCTTTGGTCAAAATCGACTTCATATTCGGTCTTCTCGTCCCGAAAAACATGGAAAAAGATATCTCAGAAGCTCATCTTACCAACATGTTGCTAAAACGCAAAAAGTACCTATTTTTACACACATTTTCACTCATAACACCCCTGGGTATATTCCGATCGGGCTGAAAAGTTTCGGGACACAACTAGGGCCCAAATGGAGCATGTGTGCGAAAGAACGACTTTTTTAGACCAAAAATGAAGCCGGTAGACGTGATACGGCGGACGGCGTACGGCGGACGGACATTGCATTTTTGTAATCTACGCACCTTGAAACGAAAAAAAACCAGTCATGCAGCATGACTTAATGAGCGAATTTTCAAAGAAATATTCGAATTAATGGCTATGGTTTTGAATAAAGGAAAACTTCGGTCTAAAATTTGGTTTTCTATGTATATTCTCTTCGTATTTATTTTAATTTGTACGTTTTGTCCATCCTGATTCTACCGTTTGTTTATTACGTAATTGTACTAAGTGCTTATTTATTTGATCGCTGTGGGTTCATATTAGGTAGGATAGGGTAGTTAGGACTTTTGACTTACCTACTCAAGAGAGTGCAGTAGGTAAAGGAGTTGTTATAGAAAATCATGAGTGCTTCAAGTGCAGGTTGTTTTTCATGCAGGCTCAATCTTGAAATAAACTATGAAGGAAGGATGTGGTTTCTGGAAGGATCACTTGGAAGAACATGTGGGTGCTACGTTGAAATATTGTTCTATTCTAGTATTCAACATTGAGTGGACCTGAAACTGCTTGAGAATTATTGGAATCGAAAGTTGCCTGTACGGATACATCGCAACTTTCCATTCCACGTTATGGTTCACGATGTAAACAGGACCAATGGTGCAGTATAATTCGGATCGGTACCTAAGCACCTCTCATGTGATTTCCATATCTGACCACTCTAAGGGGGTGGGGGGGGGGGGGTAAGAGTTTAAAGATTATCCTAGTTTTGGGTAATTTTTGCGCACTTTAAATGCTCTAATTTAAGAACGGATTTAGATATCTAAAATCCGATTTCACCATCGTGTTCAGCGTGCAAAAACCTTTAAAATGAGGGGGTCACTTGATAGAAAATAACATTTTGGGGATTTTTGGGTAATTTTTGCGCACTTTAAATGCTCTAATTTGAGAACGGATCAAGATATCTAAAATCCGATTCCACCATCGTGTTCAGCGTGCAAAAACCTTTAAAATGAGGGGTCACTTGTTGGAAAATAACATTTTGGGGATTTTTGGGTAATTTTTGCGCACTTTAAATGCGCCAAAACCCTCCTTAGAGTAGGCCAATTTCGCCCATCTTCGAACTTAGCCTTTCGATTGCCAAGATAGATTTTTTGTGCAAATTTGAGCTGTTTATCTCAATTCTATCGAGAGTTATCGTCTGGAGTGACACATATATATATATATATATATATATATATATATATATATATATATACATATAAAAAAGTGTAAAATTTCAGGAATCGTTTTAGAATGGTCTGAAACGGATTTCTATGAAGAAAATTTCGAAAAATTTATATTATTTAAATTTCGAAGCCATTGCAATAGCTTCATTTTCTTTGAAAATTCGCTAAAAGAAAAAAGTTTGAGGGGGTGTTATAAAATTTTTTTGCTGAGCGAATACATAGGTGTATTATTCACAGAATAATAAACCAAAACACCCCCCCCCCCCCCCACCACAAAATGTGATGGTTTCCGTTTCAAGGTATGTAGAATCCGAAAATGGAATGAAAACGCTGCAAGTTATTACAAGACGGTTTATTATTTACCTGTATAGATGCCCCTTCTGCATAGATCACTGTTTTCTGTGGTCAATACCTACCCTTATGCCCCCCCCCTCCCCCACCACACCCACCAGGAAAACCCTAAATCGAGTACTGGAGCCGGCCCGGTAATTACAGTTTCATAAAAATGCGCGGGATTCAATAAATCAAAAACTAATTATTTGTTGTTATTCATGAAGCATAACGTTTGTTCAAGTTGCAAAAGTACCTATCAAAAAACGCTGCAAAGTCCTTGTCACATGGGTTTATTATTCTATTGGAGTTCTAGAGATTTTTGTTGGCTGTTAAATGTATTGTTTCTTTCATGTGGAATGATTGAAATAGCTATTTCTGATGATTTTCACCAATTTTGGCCCCCAAAACATGAAATAGGTACGCTTTTTTTTTTTTTTTGAGATCATCTTTGATCATTGGTAGTGGCATTTAATGGTCTTGATTCACCTGTTTACACTTTTTCCAATGTTATTGTACACATTGATGGTGATTTCAGAAAGTTTTCCAGGTTTTTGACTCATGAAAAACCAATTTTGGGAGCTGAACCTTTGGTAAAACCTCAATTTCCGCGTCTTTGGTCAAAATCGACTTCATATTCGGTCTTCTCGTCCTCAAAAACATGGAAAAAGATACCTCAAAAGCTCATGTTACTAACATGTTGTTAAAACGCAAAAAGTACCTATTTTTATACACATTTTCACTCATAACACCCCTGGGTATATTCCGACCGGGCTGAAAAGTTTCGGGACATAACTAGGGCCCAAATGGAGCATGTGTGCGAAAGAACGACTTTTTTAGACCTAAAATGAAGCCTGCACACGTGATACGGCGTACGGCGGACGGACATTGCATTTTTGGATCTACGCACCTTGAAACGGAAAAGAAAAAATTTTGAGGGGGTGTTATAAAAATTTTTTGCTGAGCGAATACATAGGTGTATTATTCACAGAATAATAAACCAAAACGCTGCAAAGTCCTTGTCACATGGGTTTATTATTCTATTGGACATACCTACAGAAAGGTTGGCTTTTCATTAATTGTTTCTTTCATGCGTAATAATCGAAATAGCTATTTCTGATGGTTTCCATTAATTTTGGCCCCCAAAACACAAATTAGGTACGCTCTTTTTTTTCTTTTTTTTTAACTATCTTTGATCATTGGTAGTGCCATTTAATCGTCTTGATCCACGTGTTGACACTTTTTCCAGTGTTATTATACAAACTGATTGTGATTTCAGACGATTTCCCAGGTTTTTCACTCATAAAAAATCAATTCTGGGAGCTGAACATTTGGTAGAACTGAATTTTCCACTCTTTGGTCAAAATCGACTTCATATTCGGTCTTCTCGTCCCCAAAAACATAGAAAACGATAACTCAGAAGCTCATGTTACCAATATGTTGCTAAAACGTAAAAAGTACCTATTTTTACACACATTTTCACTCATGACACCCCTGGGTATATTCCGATCGGGCTTAAAAGTTTCGGGACACAACTAGGGCCCAAATGGAGCATGTGTGCGAAAGAACGATTTTTTTAGACCGAAAATGAAGCCTGTACACGTGATACGGCGGACGGCGTACGGCGGACGGACATTGCATTTTTGGAATCTACGCACCTTGAAACGTAAAAGAAAAAAGTTTGAGGGGGTGTTATAAAAATTTTTTGCTGAGCGAATACATAGGTGTATTATTCACAGAATAATAAACCAAAAGAAACATCAACAAAGAGCCATCGGTCTTCATATGAAATAAATTCACACAACAAACAACTCGAATTCATACAGCCATCCGTGATACTAATCAGGTGTTCGGTAGTGATGATATCTGGACTGGATGCATACCGTTTGATTCACGATCATGTTGACAAAGCTTTTTGATGCAAATGAACGGCTGGTCGTACAATGCTCCGGGTGGTCTCAAAATATTGTTTAGCTCAAGACAAATTTAATAACGTAAGAAAAACCATACCCTTCTATCGAAACTTTTCGAGCTACGGCGTTCTGAAAATTTCAACCCCTATTTTTCATTTTTTCACCCCTTAGAGATGACTGACACGCCGAGCATCGCGGACCAACTAGACCCCAAGCGGGACCTACAAACCAAATTTCATTAATTTTGGTTCATGGCAACTAAGCAAAGTGCAAAGTACGGCGGAGCGGCAGAATTCTTTTACGGAACCATCCAACGGAAACCATTAAATTTTTGGAGGGGGGGGGGGGGGTATTTTTTCAATGCTTGATTCCAAACGTTCATTATTGAAAATAATAAACCAAAACTTGTTTGCCGATGATTCAGTACTATATTTTTCCTCAGGCAGCTGGACCAGTACCGTTGAACTTGCTGAAAGGGGGTTCCAAATTATTAACTCATGGTTAATTGAAAATAAATTAACGTTAAATTTAAATAAAACCGTATGGCTCCCGTTTGCTTTAGCATCGGCATCTAGTCATCCGTTAAGCTTAAAATTGAACTTACATGGACCAAAGTGTGACATTTATACTTGTTTGGATTGTCCGCCTGTGACTAGATCTGAAAAAACGAAATACCTAGGTATCCATATGGACAGTAATATGAAATGGTCTACCAACATAAGCTATGTTACTAGACGACTCCGTAAACTTATCTTCGTTTTTTCACGCCTGAAAAGAATATTAAACTTGAAACTAATGAAGTTGCTCTACCACGCATTAGTGCAATCAGTTCTATTGTATGGACTTCCAACTTGGGGTGGGTCATACTTCTCTACTCTGAAACCTGTAATCATAGCACAAAAAATGTTGATAAGAATTATTAGTGGAAGTAAATGGACAGCGCATACCGAACCAATTTTTAAAACGTTAGGAATTTTGAATTTTGATAATTTATTGCAAATGAATAACATAAAACAGATATTAAAAGAGAAACTGTTCATTCATCCTCAACACGAAATTACTACTAGATATAAGACTAATAAATTTATCTGTGTCCCCCCCTTCCAAACGACGGCAGCCCAAAACTCTTACTGTTACAAAGGAATTTTATCTTTTAATAAATTGCCTACTTTATTAAAAACTAACTAATGAAATTGAAAACTAACTCACCAATAAATTCTTGTTCTATTTTGAAGAAACACTTCTTAACAAATTAGCATGATTAGATTTATACAATTTAATTAGTTCTCATGTAATTGATTTTTCTGTCGTTTCACATTATCTCTACCACTAGTTTTCAAATAATGTAAACTTACTCAAGCTGTATTGAGCAATAGGTTTATTAATTGTGTTATATGTCAATAATTATAAATACAATTATACACCATAAAATAATATAATTTACATGTTACCAATGAGTGCTTGATTAATGTTGCAAGTTGGTACATTTAAAAAAAAATAAAAATAAAGCAAAATGTTTAGCCGACTCTTCCCCCTAACGCGGGCAACATGCTCTTAATGGGGGATAATATTTCCGTTACCATCTAAGTTACATTGTGTATATTTATTTTTATTTTGTGGAAATAAAATTCATTTCATTTCATTTCATTTCAAAACAGCGAATTTGTCGTAGGTACCTATATATCATATTCGTAGGTATATGTTGTGTTTCTATTACCGGAGATATGTGAGGCTAGTGGTCAGCGGACCCACTGTAGTTGTAGATTCCCTAGCGATGGAATCAACTGTAGCCGATCGGTAGGTTGTGATGGATGTTAAAACGTTCTGTATTATTTTCGTCATGGCAGAACGATCGGCGAACGTAACGAACTTGTATGAAATGAACTTCGTGTATCGTAATTCGTAGTTTTCACAACCAGCGCTGATGAAAACAGCGGGCTCCGTGTCCTTTTACTGCCGTAGCGATGCACTCAACTTCTCAACGTCATCTTATGCAAGTGGAGGGTCCCCACAGCACAAGCTGCCTTATTGCGGCAGGAACGCCCTTATACAATAGACTGCTCAGTTATCCAATCGTGAAGTTGTGAGGGGAGTTGGTTACCTCTGACTTTACCCGTCCAGATAATACTCATCTAGAGTAGGTAAAATACTTCACTTTCTTGATAGTGGAACGAAAAGACGAGTTCAAGTAGTCAAAGACGAGCGATTTCAATAACAAAAACGATGCAAATTATTACACAATGGTTTATTATTTAACTGTATAGATGTCACTTCTGCATAGATCACTGTTTTCTGTGGTCATTACCCTCGAGCTCCACCCAGGAAAGCCCTAAATCAAGTACTGGAGCTGGCCCGGGAGTTACAGTTTCATAAAAATGCGTGGGATTCAATACCTAATTCAATCATTAAATATTTTGTAGTTATTCATGAAGCATAAGGCAAATAATACACTGTTGTGTAATAATTTGCGGCTGTGTAAAAATTTACCTTTGCGTAATAATTTACTGTTGTATAATAATTTACCCAATAATGCTTCAAAGTTTGTTCAAGTTGCAAAAGTGCCTATCTACAAAATCCAAAAGATCCATCATTTTGGTTTATTATTTTCAATAATGAAACATTAGAATCGAGCATGAAAAAAAAATTCTAACCCCCCTCAAATTTGATGGTTTACGTTACAAGGTATGTAAAATCCAAAATGCAATAAACAAATTGCTGTCTGTCCGCCGTACTCCGTACGCCGTACTGGCCACTTTTCTTAGTTACCAGGAGAAAAAATTGATGAAATTCGGGTTATAGGTTCCGTTCGGGGTCTACTTGGTCCTCGAAGCTCGGCGTTTCTGCCAGTCATCTCTAAGGGGTTATAAATAGGGGTTGAAATTTTCAGAACGCCGTAGCTCGAAAACTTTCGATAGAAGGGTATGGTTTTTTTTACGTTATTAAATTTGTCTTGAGCTAAACAATTTTTTGAGACCACCCGGAGCATTGTACGTCCAGCCGTTCGTAAGCACCAAAAAGCTTCGTCAACACGATCGCGAATCAAACGGTATAAATCCTGCCCGGATATCATCACTAGGGAGCACCTGATTATAATCAAGGATGGCTGTATGAAGTCGAGTTGGTTGTTCTGCGATATTATTTCATTTGATAAGTGATGGACTATTGGATTTTGTTGGTAGGTAGGTATGTACTTCTGAAACTTGAACAAACGTTGAAGTATTATTGATGGGTAAATTATTACACAATGGTAAATTATTACACAACGGCAAATTATTACACAACGGCAAATTATTACAGAACGTTAAATTATTACACAACGGTTTATCTACCAAGAGGGGGCTGGATTTTGTTGATCGGTACTTTTGCAACTTGACCAACCGTTGAAGTATTATTGATGGGAAGTTATTACACAGCGATTCATTATACTTGACCAGAGGGTTGGTACTGACCACAGAAAACAGTGATCTACGCAGAAGGGGCATCTATTTCACTTCACATCAACAATTTGCATTCAGAACTTCATTATTTGCGTTTCTTTTTGCCATTTTAGTTACTGTTTGTCATCGACAGAATTATTTTAGCAACATTTAACGCGTGATTCAGGTAGGTACCTAGTAACGAGTACGGGGTTAGGTACTAACCTACGGAGGGTCTGCGATCTACATAATATGTACCTATAGACTAGTACATATTATATAGACGGGTTATCTATACCGAGAGCTGTGATCTGTAACAGAATTGGGTATTCTGTACAAAATAATAAACCGTTGTGCAGGAATTTGCAGCGTTTTTCAAATATGTACATAAGGTGTTCTCTAGCAATGATATCTAGGCCGGATTTATACAGTTTCATTCACGATCATGTTCACGAAGCTTAAAAACGTAAAAAAATACATAGGTACCCTTCTATCGCAAGTTTTCGAGCTACGGCGTTCTGAAAATTTCAACCCCCATTTTTCATTCCTTCGAGATGACTGACAGTAACGTCGAGCTTATTATTGAATCAATTATTAGAGCGAATTATTGAATCCCGCGCATTTGTATGAAACTGTGATTCCCGGGCCAGCTCCAGTACTTGATTAAGGGCTTTCCTGGGGGGAGCGAGGGTATTCACCACAGAAAACAGTGATCTACGCAGAAGGGGCATCTATACAGGTAAAAAATAAACCGTTGTGTAATAATTTGTAGCGTTTTTAAATATCACTGGGCATATACATAGAATTTCTTCAGGAATAGGCAAAACACCCCTGTTCGGCAGCTTTGCTAGGTTAGTACGACTAGTTGTAGATGAGTGAATTTTTTTGATTCTCATAATCGATTCCGATTCACTGAACAATTCTCTAGTGGTACCTTTGTTCGATTTTCGATTTTTTAAATATAACTGGGCATATACATCGAATTTCTCCAGGAATAGGCAAAACAACCCTTTTCGGCAGCTTTGCTAGGTTAGTACGGCTAGCAGATAAGTGAATTTTTTTAATTCTCATAATCGATTCCGATTCACTAAACAATTCTGTAGTGGACACCAAAGGTTAGATTTTCGATTTTTTAAATATAACTGGGCATGGACATAGAATTTCTCCAGGAATAGGCAAAATACCCCTGTTCGGCAGCTTTGCCCGGTCAGAACGACTAGTAGATGAATGAATTTTGTGATTCTCATAATCGATTCTGATTCAAAAAATGTATTATTTACTAGTCGTACTAACCGGGCAAAGTTGCCGACCAGGGGTGTTTTTGCCTATTTCTGAAGAAATATGATGTATAATGCCCCATTCAAATTAATTCGAACACCGAGTGCCTACCACCTACATAGTGAATTATTTTGCTTTCGACTACCAACATGCAGAAACTACGTTATGTTTTATATGTTTTTACGTGGCTTATGTTTTTCCATGGGCTTCGGATCTCACAACAACCGCGCGTGATTTGATTCGGCTGTCCTCTGTCATCCTGCTCTCTGTCATTGCATCGCCCTCTTGAGTGGAGAGGGATTCGTCCAAGAGCTACATGGGTCATACTTGGACGTGTCACCACGTGTCACGGCGCGGCGGTCACCCACCCAAGTACTAACCACGCTCGAGCTATCTTAACTTCGGCATCATAATTACATAGAAATGATTCCATTATCAAGACTCATAAAATATAAATTTCAACTTACAATGTAAACAATATTACGGACAAAAACAGATACGGACTTTGACTTTACATACAATGAGGAAATTACACATTTATTGTTTAACGATACCCAAACACAACGATACCATTACAGAGAAAAAAAAATATATCAGTAGAACTCTACATTAATAAAATCAATAATGAACCTTCGGGCTCGAGCGTGCCCCCCCCCCCCCCCCCCCTGTCAAAATGTGATAGTTACTGTTCCAAGGTACGCAGAACCCGAATATAGAATTTGAAAATTTAAAACATTTTTATAACACCCCCTCAAAATTTTTTCTTTTACGTTTCAAGGTGCGCAGATTCCAAAAATGCAATGTCCGTCCGCCGTATCACGTATACCGGCTTCATTTTCGGTCTAAAAAATTCGTTCTTTCGCACACATGCTCCATTTGGGCCCTATACCTAGTTGTGTCCCGAAACTTTGCAGCCCGATCGGAATATACCCAGGGATGTTATGAGTGAAAATGGGTGCAAAGATAGGGGTTTTCGAGGGAGGTTTGAGGTTTTAGTTAACATGAGCTTGTGAGGTATCGACTTCCATGTTTTTAGGGCGAGAAGGCCGAATATTTGGTTGACTTTGACCGAAGGGTGAAGAATAGAGGTTGTAACGAAGGCCCCGAAATTCATTTTTTCATTAGTCAAAAACATGGGAAATTGTCTGATATCACCATACATTCTTATAATAACACTAGAAGTAGTATCAACAGGTGAATCAAGACAATGAAATGGTTCTATCAATGATCAAAGATAGGTAATCTTTTTCAGGCGCGTAGCGTCAGGGGTACCGGGG
This sequence comes from Leptopterna dolabrata, assembly GCA_954871275.1. NCBI lineage: Eukaryota > Metazoa > Arthropoda > Insecta > Hemiptera > Miridae > Leptopterna > Leptopterna dolabrata. Next base: position 3,344,399 of record OX940975.1, on the reverse strand, counting down.
CTACCCTACACGAAAAATGAAAAAAATTACATTCCGTAGGTAGGTAGCAATTTGAATTGTCCACTCATAACTCCATCCTCCATGACTCTCCCTCCATGAACTATCCTCCAACCTCCATGTCTGCCAGTCATGGACGAAAAACAGCCAAGTATCGATTAGTCGAATTAGAATCATATGGTTTTCGGCAGGTTTCGAATATTTGAAATCTCAAGGTCGCTGGGGTACCGCTACCAGGCTTGCGGAGGCCCAGAATCCGATGTGTGTGTGTCTCTACATCGTCTGTGTTAGCGTGTTTGCGTGTGTGAGTGTCTTACACATCTTCAGGAGACTGTGTTAGTAAGTTGGGCTAGCGCAAATATCCAGCGTATCCAATCTTGGTGAGGAGGGATACTGGCGTATGGATCGATTGTAGCTATCAATTAAAAACTCGACAAAAAAAACTTTGACAACTTCTAGTGTCACTGTCATCCAATTTTGCTTTTCGGAAGCTATTCTTACGACGGCCTGTTTTCTCATAATTTTATTACTTGTAGTTTTCACAATAATTGTTCCTAATTTCAGGTTTAGTTGTTTGAATTCGAATCTTTCCTAGTGTCCTAGTCTCCTCCTAAAATGGATAGTTGTTGCGTTAATTGTTCCGTGGTTCGGCGTTCGTTTAGTTCTCGTAGTTTTAGCGAAAAGAACGACATCATCAGAGCCGGCCGGTCAACCTCAGCGTTGCCTGATTTCAAGAGAGTTGTGAAGGAACGTAACCGTGAGTACACTCGGCATTTCACTGTTGAAACATACAATAGGTAAGCTGTAGTTCGAAAAACCTTATATTTTGTTTGCAAGGAAATGTTATGAATTATTTCTAATGAATTTGGAAGATCAATAATATCATAAAATTCCTTTGACAAACAGCTTGCTAAGAACTGCTTCACATTTACATTTTTAGAGTGTGTGAGGAAGTGTGAATGTTGGTGGGGGGGGGGGGGGGGGGGGGTGGAATTCATTGCGGTACCCCCGTCACCAGAGGCACGCTACGCTCCTGAATTCTTAAAAAAAAAAAAAAAACCACAGTCATGCAGCATGGCTATAAGAGCGAATTTTCGAAGAAATAACCACGTTCCTTAATCTTCAAAGTGCTCCAGTTTGAGAACGGAATGAGATATCGCAATTCTGAATTCACCATCGTGTTCAGCGTACAAAAACCTTTAAAATGAGGGGTCACTTGTTAGAAAATAACATTTTGGGGATTTTTGGGTAATTTTTGCGCACTTTAAATGCTCTAATTTGAGAACGGATCAAGATATCTAAAATCCGATTCCACCATCGTGTTCAGCGTGCAAAAACCTTTAAAATGAGGGGTCACGTGTTGGAAAATAACATTTTGGGGATTTTTGGGTAATTTTTGCGCACTTTAAATGCGCCAAAACCCTCCTTAGAGTAGGCCAATTTCGCCCATCTTCGAACTTAGCCTTTCGATTGCCAAGATAGATTTTTTGTGCAAATTTGAGCTGTTTATCTCAATTCTATCGAGAGTTATCGTCTGGAGTGACACATATATATATAAATATATATATACATATAAAAAAGTGTTAAATTTCAGGAATCGTTTTAGAATGGTCTGAAACGGATTTCTATGAAGAAAATTTCCAAAAATTTATATTATTTAAATTTCGAAGCCATTGCAATAGCTTCATTTTCTTTGAAAATTCGCTAACATTTTCTTCGAAAATTCGCTAAAAACGCTGCAAAGTCCTTGTCACATGGGTTTATTATTCTATTGGACATACCTACAGAAAGGTTGGCTGTTCATTAATTGTTTCTTTCATGCGTAATAATCGAAATAGCTATTTCTGATGGTTTCCATTAATTTTGGCCCCCAAAACACAAATAAGGTACGCTCTTTTTTTCTTCTTTTTTTAACTATCTTTGATCATTGGTAGTGCCATTTAATCGTCCTGAACCACGTCTTGACACTTTTTCCAGTGTTATTATACAATCTGATGGTGATTTCAGACGATTTCCCAGGTTTTTCACTCATAAAAAATCAATTCTGGGAGCTGAACATTTGGTAGAACTCAATTTTCCACTCTTTGGTCAAAATCGACTTCATATTCGGTCTTCTCGTCCCCAAAAACATAGAAAACGATATCTCAGAAGCTCATGTTACCAATATGTTGCTAAAACGTAAAAAGTACCTATTTTTACACACATTTTCACTCATAACACCCCTGGGTATATTCCGATCGGGCTGAAAAGTTTCGGGACACAACTAGGGCCCAAATGGAGCATGTGTGCGAAAGAACGATTTTTTTAGACCGAAAATGAAGCCTGTACACGTGATACGGCGGACGGCGGACGGCGGACGGCGTACGGCGGTCGGACATTGCATTTTTGGAATCTATGCACCTTGAAACGTAAAAGAAAAAATTTTGAGGGGGTGTTATAAAAATTTTTTGCTGAGCGAATACATAGGTGTATTATTCACAGAATAATAAACCAAAAGCCGAGCCTAATTCGTGTGTTTGGGGGACAAAATTGGTGGAAGCCATCAAAGATAGCCATTTCAATAGTTGCACATGAAAGAAACAATAAATGAACAGCCAAAATTTCTCTACTATGTCCAGTAGAATAATAAACCCAAGTGACAAGGACTTTGCAGCGTTTTTTCTTAGTTACCATGAGCCAAAATTTAAGGAATTTGGTTTGTAGGTCCCATTTGGGGTCTAGTTGGTCCGCGAAGCTCGGTGTTACTATGTCAGTCATCTCAAAGGGGTGAAAAATGGGGTTGCAATTTCCAGGGTGCCGTTAGGTATCTCGAATTGTGTATGAGACCACCCGAAGCATTTTACGTCCAGCCATTCGATTGCACGGAAAAGCTTCGTCAACACGATCGTGAATGAAACAGCATGTACATCCCGTACACAAGTAAATGTATACGGAGTAGCAGAATATTTTTTGATTCAGTTTGTATTTGAGACTGAAGTCGAGGAGACGTTGGCGATGCCCCTGCAGATCCCGTTGTGTTCCTTCCGAGTACGTGAGGGCGGCTCGACCGTGAAAGTCGCCGGAACGTGCGCTACTCCGAGTCCCGTTTTAATAGCAAAATCCCGGGACCCAATCTCTTCCCTTTCCTCCCAGCAGCCCCAGCTTCGCTGCTAACTATAAAATACCGCTGGCCGCAAACCCCAAGTCCTGCATCTTCAACGGGGAACCTCATTTTACTGGTAGGTAACGGAGTTCCTTCAATCTTGAAAGAAAACGAGTCAGATCGATTGATAAGGGGCTGAAAAATAAAAAAAAACCAGTCATGCAGCATGACTTAATGAGCGAATTTTCAAAGAAATATTCGAATTAATGGCTATGGTTTTGAATAAAGGAAAACTTCGGTCTAAAATTTGGTTTTCTATGTATATTCTCTTCGTATTTATTTTAATTTGTACGTTTTGTCCATCCTGATTCTACCGTTTGTTTATTACGTAATTGTACTAAGTGCTTATTTATTTGATCGCTGTGGGTAAATTCAAGGAGTTGTACTAATCGTTTGCCTCCCCCTTTTTTGCTTCGAACTCTCGTCTTCAATTAATACTTCTCACATATTTCAATCTGACCACTCTAAGGGGGTGGGGGAGGGGGGGGGGTAAGAGTTTAAAGATTATCCTAGTTTTGGGTAATTTTTGCGCACTTTAAATGCTCTAATTTAAGAACGGATTTAGATATCTAAAATCCGATTTCACTATCGTGTTCAGCGTGCAAAAACCTTTAAAATGAGGGGTCACTTGTTAGAAAATAACATTTTGGGGATTTTTGGGTAATTTTTGCGCACTTTAAATGCTCTAATTTGAGAACGGATCAAGATATCTAAAATCCGATTCCACCATCGTGTTCAGCGTGCAAAAACCTTTAAAATGAGGGGTCACTTGTTGGAAAATAACATTTTGGGGATTTTTGGGTAATTTTTGCGCACTTTAAATGCTCTAATTTGAGAACGGATCAAGATATCTAAAATCCGATTCCACCATCGTGTTCAGCGTGCAAAAACCTTTAAAATGAGGGGTCACTTGTTAGAAAATAACATTTTGGGGATTTTTAGGTAATTTTTGCGCACTTTAAATGCTCTAATTTGAGAACGGATCAAGATATCTAAAATCCGATTCCACCATCGTGTTCAGCGTGCAAAAACCTTTAAAATGAGGGGTCACTTGTTGGAAAATAACATTTTGGGGATTTTTGGGTAATTTTTGCGCACTTTAAATGCGCCAAAACCCTCCTTAGAGTAGGCCAATTTCGCCCATCTTCGAACTTAGCCTTTCGATTGCCAAGATAGATTTTTTGTGCAAATTTGAGCTGTTTATCTCAATTCTATCGAGAGTTATCGTCTGGAGTGACACATATATAAATAAATATATATATATATATATATATATATATACATATAAAAAAGTGTTAAATTTCAGGAATCGTTTTAGAATGGTCTGAAACGGATTTCTATGAAGAAAATTTCCAAAAATTTATATTATTTAAATTTCGAAGCCATTGCAATAGCTTCATTTTCTTTGAAAATTCGCTAAAACGGAGTTATTGAAAAAATAGTCTATTTCCACTAATACACGAAAAACGCAAGAAACACTGTTATGCCGGTTTCGGTGATCGAACCATCGGGAGTAACAAACAATAACTGAAGGCACATTTGAGAGAGGTGACCTTATAAAATAATAGTCCCAATAGTGAAAGGTGGTCGATTGGTATTGGTTGTGAAGAAGAATGATGAAGGGAACAAAGGAAGGGGGTTCGATTCTGATTGGCCCAGGAAGAGAATGTCAAAAGTGAAAGGAACGTAAGGAGAAGGGGAGGAACAGAAATACTGTTACAGAAATGAACGCAGTAATAGAGAAAAACTTAACGGAATTACATCATTCAAAAATTTAAAACCCAACCTATCATTCTTAATAATTTCGAATTTTTCAAGGGTAGCGTTTCAACTGGGGGAAAAGTGGCCGAAACGCAATCTCACTGGGGGAATTTCGGGAATCTAACTGGGGGAAGGTAAGCGTTAAAAACGCGACGTAACTGGGGGAACCAGACAGGGGAATTGTGATCGGTACCTGCAGTCTCTTTTACGTGGTAAAATCGTCTAGTGGTCGAGTGCTCAAGGATCTGCTTCGTGGGCATAACGATGAGCAACTTTAGAGAGGTATTTCATGACGTCTCGATCCTGTTGATAAGCATCCCAGCATTCTGATAGGTACTCCAATATTTCCAATTTCTCTTTTCGCATTACGTTCATGGATCCTAGTAAAAAATTAATTAATTAATTTAAAAGTAAAAAATCAAAAAATAAAATAAGAATAAGTTTACCTTTACGTATGCTGTTTATTTTGAGTGCCGATTCCTCCCAAATGTCCTGCAGTGCCGAAATTACCATATGAATGTTGGGGTGTTGAGAGTAAAATTGTTTATTATAATCCAAATGGTAACGTTCAGCCCCGTTAGTTGTCCTGAGGTTCGAAGTTGGAGGTGGTGCTGCCCAAATAGAAGGTGGGAACGAGGAGCCGTCTTCGATGTAGTTTGTTAATATGTAATAGCTGAGGTCGCTTCCCTCTAGAGGAGCATTCATCATTAGGGTTGTGAAGGCGTTGTACACGTCTTTAGAAGGAAGAAAAGGTAAAGCGAAAAAATGTTTGGTCCATTGGCCAACTTCAGTCTTTTTTGTATAGTGCTTCAGCAAACGTTTATCCTTCTGTATACGTCGGTACCATGCTTGAGATAAATGGAATAAGCACCCAACTATGGAACACATCGGAAAAAACAACTAAATGATATAATAGAATTGGCCGAACATGATTGCACAGGTGGTTGTTTACTATTTGCCCAGTTAGATTGTACCGCTTTCGTCTGCCTTCCACAAGTTCCGCTGTCTTTCTCAAGCCCTCCCTTTTCCCGATTCCCCCAGTTGAATTGCCACCTTTTCAAGTACATCCAACATGCTCCCTTTTGGGCAGAAATGAAGATATTCAACAAACTGTCTGTCTGTAAGATCAAAATTGATGCCATGACTGGATTCATTCAAGTGATGTGCAAAGGCCGAATCACCCTTATTATCCCTGAAGTCTTTTTCATGTTCCTTTATTCTTTCTCTAAACTTCCTACCAGTTTGACCACAATAGTCAAGTCCACAAGAACACATTAATTTATAAACAGCACTTTTATCTTGGACATTAATTTTATCTTTAACTGAACTTAATGAAGATTTGAGATTATTTTTAGTTTTATATCCTACTTTGAAACCTTTAGAAGTTAATTTTGGTTTATTATTTTCAATAATGAACCATTGGAATCGAGCATGAAAAAAAAAATTCTTACCCCCCCTCAAAATTTGATGGTTTACGTGTCAAGGTATGTAGAATCCAAAACTGCAATAAAAATATTTCTGTCTGTCCGCCGTACGCCGTACGCCGTACGGGCCACTTTTCTTAGTTACCATGAAAAAAAATTGATGAAATTCGGGTTATAGGTTCCGTTCGGCGTCTAGTTGGTCCTCGAAGCTCGACGTTACTGTGAGTCATCTCTAAGGGGTTCAAAATAGGGGTTGAAATTTTCAAAACGCCTATACCATTTTTTTACGTAAATATTTTTACGGTTTTAAATATTTCTTGAACTTGCGAGTTTTTTAAGACCATCCGGAGCATCGTACGTCCAGCCGTTCGTTCACAGTAAGGCCCCGAGTCAAACCAAACCAAATCTCGTAACCAGAGACGCGCCCACAATAGGAATTTGTGAATACGGCCAATCATTGGTAGGGATCACCTGATTATATTGGCGGAGTATGAAGTCGAGTTGGTTGTTCTGTGATATTATTTAATTTGAAAAATGATGGCTCTTTTGGAGTTTTTTGGTAGGTAGTGAAACTTGAACAAACGTTGAAGTATTATTGATGGGTAAATTAGGTATTACTACGGTAAATCATTACTCAACGGTAAATTATTACACAACGGTTCATTATACCATCTACGTAGAAGGGGCTGGAGTTTGTTGGTAGGTACGTTTGCAACTTTTTTCACTCCTCATCAACAATTTCTTTTCAGAACTTCATTATGTGTGTTTCTTTTTGTTAGGTACTGTTTGTCATCGGCAGAATTATTTTAGCAACATTTAACTCGTGATTTAGGTAGGTACCTAGTAACGAGTACGGGGTTAGGTACTAACCTACGGAGGGTCTGCGATCTACATAATATGCATAGAATAGTACATATTATATTATATAGACGGGTTATCTATACATAGAGCTGTGATCTGTAACAGAAGGGTATTCTATACAAAATAATAAACCGTTGTGCAGGGATTTGCAGCGTTTTTACCAATTGTATCCAAAAATTTTCCGTACCTAATACGGTATACTGATCCAAATATTTTCCTCAGTCGTAGCTTCCCTAACTACCTACGTTTGAAACTCCTTCCCTACTCTTTTTTCTAAGAACCCTATTCCATATTGTATCAATGAGCTCTCCCCCATAGCCATTACTCGCCGCTATACTTTTAATAGTTAACTTTTCTTCAGCTAAATTCTGTTCACTCATTGGTATAGATAAAGCTCTGTTAATCATACTATCGAAAGCAACATGTTTGTGGACTACTGGATGATTTGAAGTACTATGAATGGTAATATCGCTGTAAGTATCTTTCGTGTGTATGGAAAACTCATGTTTTCCATTATTCAACGAAATGGAAAGATCAAGAAAATTTAGGTGATTACATCCGAATTCTAAGGTGAAGTTAATGAATGGATCTACGTTTTTAATTTTTGTATGATATGAACCAAGTTGTAAGTCAGATAGCCTCCTTTATTGGTATAGATTTGTAGACGAAGATATGTAGTAAAAGATATGAAGTATTTTGTATGATATGAACCAAATGTAAATCAGATTGCCTCCTTTATTGGTAAAGATATGTAGACGAAATCATCACTCTTTGGAAAGGGACTGAAAGACAACTTGGTTCATATCATACAAAAATTAATAACGTATAGGAAAGATAGTTATAGCATTCATAGTACTTCAAATCATCCAGTAGTCCACAAACATGTTGCTTTCCATAGTATGATTAACAGAGCTTTATCTATACCAATGAGAGAACAGAATTTAGCTAAAGAAAAGTTAACTATTAAAAGTATAGCGGCGAGTAATGGCTATGGGGGAGAGCTCATTGATAAAATAATATATGGAATAGGGTTCTTAGAAAAAAGAGTAGGGAAGGAGTTTCAAACCTCCTTAGGGAAGCTATGGCTGAGGAACAGATTTGGATCAGTAAACCGTATTACGGAAAATTTTAGGATACAATTGGTAAAATATTAACTTCTAAAGGTTTCAAAGTAGGATATAAAACTAAAAATAATCTCAGATCTTCATCAAGTTCAGTCAAAGATAAAATTAATGTTCAAGATAAAATTGTTGTTTATCAGAAATTCAGTTATCGTTTGTTACTGAAGATGGTTTGATCACCGAAACCGGGTTTTCGCGTTTTTTCCTGTATTAGTGGAAATAGACTATTTTTTCAATAACTCCGTTTTTCTTCGAAATGGGTTTCCACTTTCCACGATTTCGTCGTGAGTGATTTAGTTCGTGATAAAGGGCTGCTTGAATCCATTGAGCATCCGTTTCGAAAATCATTTAGGCTACGGTTACTATGGATGCGTATTCTGACGGAAAAGCGTTCTGACGGGTTCTGACGAATTCGTCCGAACAAACGGTGGACGGGTGGAAAGGGGTCTTTATAAACAGCCCTGCTAGCCCAGCTGCTCATTCGACCGACCAACCCTCAACTTGCGTCTTCTCTCTCAAACCTCTCTCTCCGACCTCTCCTTGCGTCTGCTGTGGTGGTAACAGCGGCGTATTTCATACTCGTTGTGGTGGTAACCACGGGGTGCCTCCCTCTCTTTCGTCGAGCACCTGCTGTGGTGGTAACCGTGGGGTATCTAATACTTTCTGTGGTGGTAGCCATGGGGTGCTAGCAAAATACTCCCAACGAGCACTCCCTCTCTTTCATCTGGCACCTGCTGTGGTGGTAATCACGGGGTATTTTATACTCGCTGTGGTGGTAACCGCGGGGTGCTAACACAAGACTCCCAAGGAGCACCTAATACCTGCTGTGGTGATAACCATTAGTACTAGCTGTAACCATTAGTATTAGTAATAGCTGCCTAACCAAACCCATCCTCAATAGGGAACAACCTCACACCTAACCATTCACCACAACCCAGTGTTAAGGTACACGCCAACACGACAGTAACAAACTAAGGGAAGTGCAGTGTGCGAACTATTCTCGGATTCTACGTACCTTAAAACGCAAATCATCAAATTTTGTGGGGGGCTAACCTTTTTTTCCAGGCTCTATTCCAGAGGTTCGTTAAAAAATCCAACAATAACAAGCCAAAGAGGCCAAGGAGCTCTCGAGTCACAGGGATATACTTTATTGTTGTTGAATTTTATGAATTTGCGTTCTGCCAACATGAGCGATTATTTATATTGATTTCTGACCTCAAACAAAAAACTAAATTTCACCCATTTTTTTTAAAGGAAGAAACCGATAGAAATAAAATACCTACCTATGTCTCGATTCTGCTACATGACCAATTTTTTCCCGGCCCAATTCTATTATAGTTATGTACTGCTTTTGGTGATTCTATAGCTAATTGTACAGATTTTTGGTGGTTGTAACAGTCGAAACTCAATTTCGACTTACTGTCTTGCACTGAAAATTGCTCATCTTGGGAAAGGCTTGTCTCGCAGCTCTGATATCGTCTGGAATGCCAATACATAGAGGAGGTACCAGGTGTACTTATTAAGTACCTAGGTTAGGAATAGGTATGGTTTAGATCTATCCAAAATCATTTGGAACGTGTGGTGGTTGAGAATAGTTGGCAGCCTTGGAGTCCTGAAAGCATAATTTGTGTAATAATACATAAATATAAATTCTAGCCCTTCGTCACTCCACAGATCACAGCGTCGATCTCGCTCCGTCGCAGTGTGACGTCGAGAACGGTGAACCGGAAATGAGTTCGATTCCTAGTCGAAGATCATCCGAACGATCAGTGAATCTGTCTGACGTCAGAGGACGGGCTCACACCAGGAATTCACAAAAATATTTTCATCGCCGATCGAGCGCTCTCCGCAGCAGAGCGCCGACCCTGAGGTGAGGAAGAGCAACAGTATACCCCCCCTCGTCTTCCTTTTCATTCAGAACTGGGGCCACTCGGGGAAGGAATAATGAATACATATAGAAGAAATTGCACAAGTTGTTATCGCTAGCGAGGCGAGCAAGGCTTCTGGCCGCGTCAGAGCGACCTCTTGCGACATCGCCACGCGCGCGGATTCACCACCCACTCCCAGATACTCGTAACTCGGCTATGGCGAAATCCATATCCAATATTAGATTGTGAAATCTCAGGTACCCACTAACGAGCTGTAATTACGTTACATTGACAGCATTCAGCAACAAGCAAGGGTTGGCATTACGCGGTACATAAAATGAATTCCTCAGCTGGATGAAAATGTTGGAAGTTTTTCTGTCCCAAAGTTTTAAATTCACCCGTTACGGATGTAGCTCACGATGTCAAGCATTTCAAGGCCTTCATTAAAAATAAGCGAAACGACAGAACATTTGTTGGGAGAATTAAAGACGTACTAGGAATTTAAAAATGATTATAGTAATGTCTCTTTTACATGTCTCTTTTTACCGTTCCGTTGGCGCATAGTTTTGTTTTACTTTATATGATTTTAGTTGAATTCATGTTTAAATCTGACTGTGAGAAATAAGCGGGTACATAGTAGTACATTATTTTTGGAAGAAGAATATTATTGCCTTAGAAGACGAGGAGGTATTCGAGCGACACCTCACGCCACGAGTTTGCTCATAGTGGGGAGGATTATTTTGTACTTTTTTTGTAATAATTTTATATTGCAATGAATTATATATATTATACTGGGTAAAGGGTGGTTTACCCCTTTTTCTGGGCTTATTTCGAACTCTACAAAAAACTGAAAACGCCTACCCCCACTAAATCGACAATTCTCTATCGATCTAGCCTTTTACCGAATGTCCAAAAGTGTCCAAACGGGTACTAACTTCGTTATTTCAAAAGGGAATTAGAGAATTATTGCAGGTTCGGATTCTATGCAAAAAATCATGAACAATAGACTCCTTATTCGATTTTTCAGGACTGGCCAAAATTGGACACTTGAACGACGTTCGAAACAACAGCTGCTTTTTTTAAGTTTTTTAAAAATTTTTTGTTGTCTCTCTCGGCTGCGGAGACGTAGACAGGCCGTCGTACAGTACAAATCTCCCACACAGACCTCCGCCTTCACAAATTAAAGCAGGGTTCACATCCATCCGGAAAGCTATCCGGAAAGTGCATACGAGCAGCTGATTGGTTGGATATCAGCTGTGGAGGGGGGAATATTCTTTCCGGAGAAGCACTTTTGAAGCGAACTGTACGCATCTGATTTTTCAGATATTTTCCGCTCCGCATCTGCGCAGTTCACTACTGCGCATACAGAATGGCGTCGGCAACCGAAACAGCTGTGGGAGGAAGCGCGGGAAACGAGTTGTCAGCCAAAATTCCGGATGGTTATGAACGCCTTCCCAACTTCCGCGATTCCCCTCCATCCCTTCCACTGCTTTTCACTAGCTTCCCCTATCCGTATTTCCAGACGGCTCCGGATGGATGTGAACCCTGCTTAAGAGTCGCGTTGGCTCCTAAATTGATCCCCCCCTCCACAACCACTCATCGAGCATCTTCCAACTCAGTAGCGGTGCGTGGGATCTGAAAACGCTGAAAACAACAACAACCTTCCCTTATTTACTGATAGCAGTGATATTCAGCAAAGCTTATCTCTTTTAATCAACACTCAATCGTTGTACGACAACGTCGAAAATTTCTACTGCAAATTAGCCACCAAATTCATGTGTTACAAAAATATTGTTAACTAAAATACAACAAAACCCCCCGTCGGCCGGTACCTACTTGAATGGCGAAGCTATTGACTAGAAGCTAGGCAGTTATCTGTGTGTTAAGGCGCCAATCAATCCACAAACAGCAAACAGGACAAAACGCACGTAGGTACCACAAATATACAAATCTGTCATCAGAACCGAACCCAACGCAAAACGCGCAAAATTTGACGCAAAAAAAAAAAAAAAAATTGAAAACGGACAGACAGAGAAAGCAAATGTGATTCAGTGGAGTGAAGTTCTCAGCTTAGTTGTCATCTGTAGATGTTGGACATGAGCCGATGTCGGACATGTGATTCAGTGCAACAAAAAACAAATCAGAAGAAAAAGCATCCCCTATCGAGATGAAAAATTGAATACAAAGGATCGAATCGATTGTGAAATGAACGATTTTGGGGTTGACATCAGATTATGGGACCGGGGCCCAAAGTAGGCGTGGCGTACAACATTTTTACTCGACTGAGCATGCGTTGCGTGGATGGGCCTCTTTTCTCGGTTGCCATGGCGACACTAGGTCCCAGGACCCAGAACCTACCTGCCAGTTTCAGGAGCCTAGATTTCGATTTCGATTGCAGGACATCGATTACTGTCGCGTTATTCTGGTATCATGCTTGGTCTACGGAGCTAATATTAAGGAACCACCATGGATGTTCTGCTAGAATATTGAATATCCATAGCCAGAGAACTCTGGCGTGTGGCTGTTGAACTTGTGAAATATGCTAATTCAGATGCCAACTGAACAATGGTTGGTCTTTTTTAATCCTAGTGATTTCGGGTGCTGGGGCAGTAGCCCAAGTGGCCTTATGGACGCAACGCCCCTGTTCAAACTGATCCCATGTCGACTCAACGTGGCTCCTCGTCCCCAGCACAGTCCGTACGGTTCCTTCCTTTCAGCCTTAGTCCTCTGTGATTCTGTGACACACAGTCACAGCCCCATTAGTACGCTTCCCCTTAGCACGCCATTTTCTGTCCAGTCCGTTGAACTTTTAGGCCTACTATAGATCACTACCTAACCATTTACCTATTAACCACTCTACAGTAGTTAACTAATAAATAACTAATTAATTTAAGTTAATTGGTTTAAGATAATTAGTTGAGCTTTTAATTTTGACTAAATCCCAACCACTTATTCGAAGACAAGGTAGATGTACCTACCTAAGGATTTGTCGTTGGTCTCGGATGTCGCAGAGAACGCTGCCGGCCCTAATTACTGCTTTCGGTCGCGTCCACTTCCGACCTTGCGGGCCAACGTTGGATTTCCTTATAAATAACTTTGTTTACATACGTCAACCAAATACGGGACCTATCCGGCTCGACTACGGGGATTTTTCCACGAGTTTAATTCTTTGTTCAAGATCTCTCAGCCATAAAACTATTCTTGTACCGAACGAATTATTAATTTCGGGGACAAATGCCGAGGACCGGAGGTTGACGACGCGGTGATTTGCGGCGAACGCGGAATCCGTTCGATTGGCACCATGAAAAGGAGGCTCTGATGGACTTCGTGGAGTCGAACATTATAACTTCGCAGGAATGATTTAGTGACTGAGGAATTATCTTCTCGTCGGACCACAGTCGTGAATGTTGCATTCAAACGATGTGACGAGTCGGGTACTGATAGGTTGCTCACGATCGAATAATAAATTGGGGATGAATAGCAACTTAACACCCGGCACGCTTTAAAAGTTTGGTGCAAGCCATGTTAACTGTACAGATATTTATGTTCATCACGTGTTCACCTTGTTCTCTGACCATGACCCCTTCTATGGGTATACCTCTGTAGGTAGACCTTACGAAAGTGGTACTTTTGTATCGCCTTACCCATTTTGGTTTATTATTTTCAATAATAAACCTTTGAAATCAGTACGGGGTGGGGGGGGGGGGGGTTGGGATGGTAACCCCCCTCAAAATTTGATTATTTCTGTATAAAGATAGGTAGGTACGTAGAACCCGAAAATGGAATAAAAACAATTCTGTCCGTCCGCCATACGCCGTGCATTGTTTTGCTTCCGAGTCTGCAGGGCAGCGGAAGCTTTGTTTTCACTTTCGAAATAAAAATTTTTTTTCCTCCAAAATGAAAATTTCCACTTGAATTTTGCGTTTCAGGGCCTCCTGAACAAATTTGGTTTCGTGTCTGTTTGCCCACATTTCCTTGCCACAGCCAACCACAATTTCGATCCGATTGCAATCAAATTTTCAGGAATTGTGTGGGTTTAGCGCTAGATGGTCCCCTATCAGTTTCATCATGATCGATTCAACGGTAGCCTCTGCGCAGGCGCTAACGAGATTTTCTTGTTACGGCCATAACTCCATCAATTTTGAACGGATTTTGGTCAGATTTTCAGGGATGATGCGGGTAAGATCCCTTGAGGTCCCATACGACATTCATCATGATTGAATCAGCGGTGGCAGTGGCACGTGGCACTGGCACCACTTACATTCCAAACGTCGAGCATTCCTGTCCAACATCTCTATGGCTCTCTATGGCTACGGAATTCCATAATAACGTTTAAATCATTTTCGCCCCCGTGCATTTATTGCCCAAAAATAACGAATTTTTGTTTGCCCAGCATTCTATCGTCATGAGCATGGCGAACCGGCAATTTCTAGTTTTCTGAAAATTTAATGGTGACATACTGTGAAGGCCACGAAGAAGCTTCTGTGCCATGTTCTTGGCAGTGTATTTTCTTAGTTACCATGAACCAAAATTAATGAAATTCGGTTAGTAGGTCCCATCTGGAGTCTAGTTGGTCCGCGAAGCTCTCACTAAAACCCAAAATAGGAAAATGCCAAATAGCGTTTAATTACTGCCCTAAAGTTCTATGCATATTCACAATCGAAACTTCACCCTCTTGCTACGCCTTGTAATTTGGTAATTTTGTAATTTGGTAAAATGAACCAGGATCTAATCAAATAAGGGAACGCTAGGAGGGACATCTTTCGAAATGTTGAAATTTGATCAGAAAGTTTCATGAAATATTCAGTACAATTCATGTTGGACTGATATAAGGATATTCCACCGATCGCGTTCATTTTCGGATGTGCCCTGTAGCCGTATTTAAAGGGAAGAAAGAGACAACAGACAGTCTTCAAATAGCATGGAACGGAAAAGAAACGCCAACTTACATGATTCCTATCAATGTACGTCATTAAGATTTCATTAATTTTTGTTTAGCTGATATTATTATCGAAATGAGCATGGACATCGAATACGTCCGATACTAGAGAACATATCGATACCTTTCACCCCTGGTGGGACGTATATTATATGTCCCACCAGGAAATGTCCCGGGAACTGAATTGCCTACTACTTCGATTTTCCAATCGTTTTAGGGCCTATCGAATACTGGAATCCTTATTACGGAAGAACTCATCATGCGTCTTCCAAAACGGTAGGTAGGAAATGACCGTGAGACTAGTCCTACCGCAAAAGCGCTGAAAAAACGGGTGGGACTCATATATATGTCCCACCTCTATTATACGACTCTGCCTAACCAGCGGAAAATATGTCCCAGCAACAAACGTCGATTTAAAAAAAAAAAAAATTATAGATAGTCCAAATTATAGATTTCAGTACAGTCAAGGTGATTTTGGTTTATTATTCTGTGAATAATACACCTATGTATTCGCTCAGCAAAAAATTTTTATAGCACCCCCTCAAAATTTTTTCTTTTCCGTTTCAAGGTGCGTACTCGTAGATTCCAAAAATGCAATGTCCGTCCGCCGTATCACGTGTACAGGCTTCATTTTCGGTATAAAAAAGCCGTTCTTTCGCACACATGCTCCATTTGGGCCCTAGTTGTTTCCCGAAACTTTTCAGCCCGATCGGAATATACCCAGAGGAGTTATGAGTGAAAATGTGTGTAAAAATAGGTACTTTTTGTGTTTTAGTAACATGTTAGTAAAATGAGCTTTTGAGGTACCGTTTTTCATGTTTTTGGGGACGAGAAGACCGAATATGAAGTCGATTTTGACCAAAGAGTGGAAAATTGAGGTTGTACCAGATCTTCAGCTCCCAAAATTGATTTTTTATTAGTCAAAAACCTGGGAAATCGTCTTAAATCACCATCAATTTGTAGAATAACTCTAGAAAAAGTATCAACAGGTGGATCAAGACGATTAAATGGTAGGTACTATCAATGATCAAAGATAATTTGAAAAAAAAGGAGCGTACCTAATTCGTGTTTTGGGGTCCAAAATTGGTGGAAACCACCAGAAATAGCTATTTCAATAAATTATTTCATATGAAAGAAACAATAAATAAATAGCCAACATTTCTGTAGGTATGTCCAATAGAATAATAAACCCATGTGACAAGGACTTTGCAGCGTTTTTTATTAATAACCATGTGCAGAAGAAAAGAAAATCACTCCAGGTTAGGCAATGCAGTGAAGCTTGATTCTCAGCTGGGTTGAAAGGGTTAAATCGAGAATCTGAATCGATATGATTGAAGGAACCATCGCCGAAACTGCTCCGACCAGGTAATTCATGGACTGTGTTGACAAATAAGCGTCAAAATATCCACTCGAATTTTGCGATTTATACCTACATCAAAGAACAAATAGGTACTGTTCCATATTCGCCTGTGATGTGTGATACCTTGTAATCATCCGGAATTTCTTGCTCAGCGCTTTGCCCAAATCAAATACCAAAGTACCAGGTCTAATAAGTCTGGTGTCAACAATCCATGAATTACACAAAAATTATATTCATGAACACAAACAAGTGAATCGCTGTAACTGTTTATACACAGTACGACTCGGAATTGTATATACTATGTGAATTATGGTTTTGCAGTTCCTCTCACTTTTGATTGATTGATCGTCAATCGCAGAGCTACCGGAAAATATGATGGAGAACCTCACGCGATTACTCCACGAGGAATGAATTATTTATTTTAGTTATAAAGTCCCGTAAAATACTATCTGCTGATCATGAGGGAAAATATTAAATTAATTGCTTGCAATATACTAGCTTGAAATCACAGGTTATTTTACACAGGAAAATGGTCGTTTTACCGCGTTCTCTTTTTATGTACCTACTTACTCCATCCGCTTTGGACATAATATTTACGCCTATTGTATCGGGTAAACCTACACTTGTTTGGTATATTAAACAGTTATCGTATGGATGTTCTATTCAGTCTATGAAAAGCATTTGACAGGAATATGTAGTACCCCTTCTGTACCCTTCTGACAATGGAATGCTCGAAATGACTTGTATCGGATTCTGTTCATATAAGTATTCTTTAAAATATACAAATACATTGCATTCAACAATAGCTGGCCTCGTGCTATTCAAGAAGGGCGATCATTCTGCAACTTCATACTGAAGTTGGAGCACTGCATACTGAAGTTGCATACTGAAGCACTGCATACTGAAGTTACATACCGTAAAATGGGGTTACTTGAGGCCACTTTTGAAGGTTTTTTTGAGATTCCCGAGTTATTATTGTGTGTACCGCACTGAAAATTTTATGCAAGATAGGTACACATCACACGATTATGATGCCGTCTCCAAATTTGCCCTAGGAGATATAGAAGATTGTAAATAATTTTTAAAAAACAGGCTCGAGTTACCCCGCGTTCCGGGTAACTTGAGCCACCTCATGTTTTTTCGCCTATACTCATCGTAATAAAATTCCTGGAACATGTTACCCCGTCGCTAACAATTTTGGTTAGTTCCTACAGTCTCAGGACGCACTTCAATTTTTTTTTTTTTTTTTTTTCAACTTTCCAATTACTTTTCACAATTTTTTTTCTGCCTATTCACCAGATTCATCAGATTTCAATTTTCTGCTCACAATAAATCATTATGACGCTCTATTAGCTGTGTGCTTAGAATCTCTATTAGCGAAAGTGCTTAGAATCACTTTTCCAGCTCGGAAAATAAGGATTTCTTTAAAAAAAACAAAGTGGTTCAAGTTACCCCACATTCCGGCTTCCTTGTAACCTCAACAAATTGTGGACTCAAGTTACCCCGCTTCCTGCACTTTTTTTATTCTTAACATTCAACAAAGAACACTTCACGTTCCATGAAAAACATCGATTGCGACCCCAAATCTTAGATAAATTCAGAAAGAAAGTAAAAACTCATGTTGACCAGGAGATGGGATCATTTAGGTAACCCAGACGACACTTTCCAGCCAACCACAAACACGTCGAAAATGCAGCAACTAGTAAACACCTGATAAGCCAGTGCCAAATGATTGAATCGCATTGCTACCAACATGAAAATAAAGTTTGACTAATGTTCCCTCTGGTGGACGCTGGCGGAACTCCTACAAATCAGTCATATGGCCGCTTTTTGCGCTTGAATTTGAAATCCAGCTTTGGCCTCAAGTTACCCCTCATGGCACAAGTAACCCCATTGTACTGAACCGACATTTTGTATTCAGTCAGCTACCTGTCGCAATTCAACGCGTGCTACAGGAGCGATCACTGGGCCGCTGCCAAACGCGTGCTCAGGTGCCTACCTAAATGGAACGGAAAAACTTGCCCTTCAGTACCGGAAAACTGGCAAAACAGAGCTAAGCGGTATGTCTGATGCAAGTTACGGAAGCTGCAAGATCGATGGACGTTCGTATACTGGCTTCTGCTTTCAGCTAAACGGAACTGCAGTAAGCTGGGAAGCTCGGAAACAGCGAACAGTTGCCGGATCGACGACGCACGCGGAGTACATGGCTCTATCCGAAGCGGCAAAGGAGGCCATGCACCTCAAGTATGTACCTGACTAACCATCTGCACATCGCACAACACACGGTCAACATCAAAACCGACAATTAAAGCGCGATAAGTTGGGCCAAAAATCCAGTGGTCACGTCTAAGTCGAAGCACATTAAAATATAAAAGAAATTTCATCAAAGAAGCCATCGAAGACAAAGACGTACAACTGGAATTCTGTCCAACCGAAGAGATGACAGCGGACATCTTCACAAAGGCACTACCTGGCCCGAAACTCTACGAGTTCCGTAGGAGACTAGGACTGGGCAGCAGCTAGTGAGGTCTTAAAAGAGATCCGCCTCCAACGTAGTTACAAGTTACATAGTTACAAGTTCAATCAAGATGTTCGATGTTACCAAGAGAAATGTTTTCCCCGAAAATTTCTCAGTCTTAAAATTGCTTTTACCAAAAGTAGGCAAATATAAAATTCTCCATTCACCACAAAGTTTCCACTGTGTGACATACATATTAATACTGAAGTTGCATACTGAAGCACTGCATAATGAAGTTGCAGCAACAGCATACTGAGGTTGCGAGCACTCTCCAACTTCATACTGAAGGTACTCACAATTGTTATTTTGGGTCGAATGGATCGCTGAGCGGCGAGACAGGATTAATCCAGGAAACCCAATCTGTGTTCCGGAAGGGAAGGTCCACGCTGGGTAAATACATTTATCTTGGGGGAAAAGGCAAAGATTTTTTTAAGGCGGAGAAGAAAGTTATATGTGCTGAGTGTTGACCTGCACCTTGCCTTTGACAGCCTGGTACATGTAAAGCAGGCAAACCTAGTCATCTGGTAGAGCAGAATCTCAAACTTAGCATAAAATTTCGGACGATGCACATGCGCGAGGACTCTGCCGAATTCGCTGCTATTTGTGGTCAGCTTCGATAATGGTTCCTGGGTGCCTGGTGCAGTTTCAACGATGATTCCTTGAACCATATCGATTCAGGTTCTCGATTTTAAAAGGCCAATTGAAAAATACCGATCGCCACTCATAGCCACTTTTTTGGTTTATTATTTTCAATAATGAACCATTGGAATCGAGCATGAAAAAAAAAAAATTCTTACCCCCCCCTCAAAATTTGATGGTTTACGTTTCAAGGTATGTAGAATCCAAAACTGCAATAAAAATATTTCTGTCTGTCCGCCGTACGCCGTACGCCGTACGGGCCACTTTTCTTAGTTACCATGAAACAAAATTGATGAAATTCGGGTTATAGGTTCCGTTCGGCGTCTAGTTGGTCCTCGAAGCTCGACGTTACTGTGAGTCATCTCTAAGGGGTTCAAAATAGGGGTTGAAATTTTCTATACGCCTATACCATTTTTTACGTAAATATTTTTACGGTTTTAAATAGTTCTTGAACTTGCGAGTTTTTTAAGACCATCCGGAGCATCGTACGTCCAGCCGTTCGTTCACAGTAAGGCCCCGAAGTTTGCACCGACAGGCATTTTCGACACCAGGGTGAATGAAATTGTATACAATTCAAACCAAATCTCGTAACCAGAGACGCGCCCACAATAGGAATTTGTGAATACGGCCAATCATTGGTAGGGATCACCTGATTATATTGGCGGAGTATGAAGTCGAGTTGGTTGTTCGGTGATATTATTTCATTTGAAAAATGATGGCTCTTTTCGAGTTTGTTGGTAGGTAGTGAAACTTGAACAAACGTTGAAGTATTATTGATGGGTAAATTATTACTACGGTAAATCATTACTCAACGGTAAATTATTACACAACGGTTCATTATACCATCTACGTAGAAGGGGCTGGAGTTTGTTGGTAGGTACTTTTGCAACTTTTTTCACTCCTCATCAACAATTTCTTTTCAGAACTTCATTATGTGTGTTTCTTTTTGTTAGGTACTGTTTGTCATCGGCAGAATTATTTTAGCCACATTTAACTCGTGATTTAGGTAGGTACCTAGTAACGAGTACGGGGTTAGGTACTAACCTACGGAGGGTCTGCGATCTACATAATATGTATAGAATAGTACATATTATATTATATAGACGGGTTATCTATACATAGAGCTGTGATCTGTAACAGAAGGGTATTCTATACAAAATAATAAACCGTTGTGCAGGGATTTGCAGCGTTTTTAATCACGTAGGCAACTTGAGCCAATTTTGTTAGTTTTGACCCATACAAATTCAAATTTGACCCAATCTTTTATGAAAAACAGGTTGAAAATTAAAATAGAGGGTATCTTGAGTAAACATTTAGTGAAATATCATTTGTAGCGAGTTTTGGTCGTTTTACCTATTTTTGACCCCTAAAAAGTTTTGGTCGTTGAAAGTTTTATTGTTGAGCCTAGTTGTGATATTTTGAAGCATCTTCGAACAGAAACCCCCTTAGTACCTATCAGTTATTTGGGTCCAGTTATTTCGTTGCTTCTACTTTTAGTACCTAGCTATTCATTTTCAAGTGATTTTCGATTATATTCATACCTATCGAAGCCCTTGTTAATAACATATTGTTCCACATGTTCCAAAAATAAATAAATAAATTTAAAAAAAGTACATTGCATTGACAGGGGAGCTTCCTCCATTTGATATGAAACATGATTGGTTGGGTCACTGCCTCTCAAAATAAATCATGAACAATGATTAGCTATAAGAGCTTCTAGGAAAATGATCTCTGCCACGAGAGGTGACGTGAAAGAACAAGTCTCATGCTCTCCCACCTATAGACCCATCTTCTTGCCTAGAACCGGCTACCTGTCGGTGTACTCGTGGGTACACTATTTTACCTACCTACGCCAGAATCAAACTCGTCGCTATCTCGAAAACAACCTTGTGCAACCCTGTAGAAAAACTCTGGCTGCGTGTCGCAACGCATTCGGAATGTTCCAAAGGAATCACGTTATCCGTCCATCCCATTTGTAATATATATTTCCAAACATAATCTGGTTCTGTCTGCTGACTCAATAGAGGTGCAGATAAATCATTCAGACCGTCCATGGGGTCGTCTTTACGACACACACGAGCCCCGTTTCAGAATCCGATTAGATAGTTTTTCATCTATTTAGATTCATAACTAACGGAATGCTTATTCACCGTAATATATAATATATATTATTGGTTTTGAAATTAATCAGGGAATCGGTAACAATTTTCAAATCCCCCCGAATATGTTCTTAATTTACGACCTTTCCACGTGTGTTCCTCTGTCACATTCGCCGACCAAAACACGTCTGCCAATTCGAGTAGGCAGTATAGCTTCCTTACTTGAATCACATGAACATATAAAGTAGTTGGGTAGGTTCGTTTTGATACGGGACCATCTGCGATCCAACCCGCGTGTACCCTCAAAATTTCAGCTCTCTACGACTATTTTTCGCGTAGTTAGAAGCGTAATAAGGAAACGGTAAAAATTTCATGTTGGCGCATGCGCAGACGAATGAATGTCATATGCAATTATCAAAGTGTTATTCCTGATCTACCCTCCAAATCTAACTCATTTCAACGGTATTTAAGGTAGTTACGGGCG
Organism: Leptopterna dolabrata; assembly: GCA_954871275.1. NCBI lineage: Eukaryota > Metazoa > Arthropoda > Insecta > Hemiptera > Miridae > Leptopterna > Leptopterna dolabrata. The sequence goes on along the minus strand of OX940975.1, from coordinate 3,322,186 downwards.
TTTCAAGCATTTCACGTTTGCGCATGCGCAGACACAACACAACTAGGGAATCCCCCCCCCCCCCCCAAACACTTCTCAGCCGCAAAAAGAAATGATATCCATTTTGCCCGCCAAAATAGCATGCTCGCAGCTTCGTACATCGCTCCTGGATGAGCATAGAAACCTGTCCCTTCCGCCTCTGTTGGATATGTGTATAAAAACCTCCCCCCCCCCCCCCCCCAAACCATGAAATTTCTTTCAACGCTGTTTCGCGGGCAGCTTTTTGCCCCGGCAGACTGCTTCCAACTCGGCGAGGATGTGGCCTAAGAGAACGGGACAAGTTAGTCAACAATTTCTTGGCTCCCGCAATAAAGAGGTAATTTTGTCTAACTTTAATTTAGTAGTAGAATGGGCTAGAGGTGATGAGAACAAATTTTCAACGGGGAGTGTACAGAAAGTGCGAATCTGCTATCGATGAGTTTTTAAACAGGTACCTACCTATAATAATCTCCAAAGAGATTTTTGAAAGAAGTTTTTTCGATCATATGGTTTTTTTAACGTTTTTTAATTAATCTTGTACTAAAGCATTTTTTGAGACCACCCACGACCAGTCGTTCGTTTGCACCGAAAAGCTTCGTCAACACGACTGGTCAACCGGCCCAGATATCATTGCTGGGTATCTTCTTGATGAAGATGATAATCTTTTGTTTCTTCTTGATGAAGTTGCTCCTGAAAGGTCGTACAGAGTGAAACATAGTCCTGCCCCTTGGTTTACTTCTGATATTTCCTCTGTTATGGATGAAAAGGACTATCAGTATAAACTGTGGCTTGCTACAGGAAATGCAGAATATTTATCCAACTACAAAAAACTGCATAACCTTGCTGGTCGTATGGTTAGGGATGCTAAACGTCGACACATGCTGTCCCAGCTTGATTCAACTGTGCATGACTCTCGGAACCTATGGAAATATATGTAAAAAATGCAGGTTTGAAGGGCGAGACAGCTGTGACTCCTAATAACTTTGACCTAAATGCTCTCAATGCTCATTTTTCAAAGACTACTGGTCTGACTGAATCTCCTTTTTGGTCTGACCCAACGACTGAGCCCAAATTTTCATTCTCAAATGTCAGTCAAGATGATGTGATGCGAGCAATTGTATCCATTAAATCAGGTACACCTGGAATTGACAAAATTCCGCTTCAATTTCTTATTTATACTCTGCCATTCACCTTAAAATACATCACCTATATTTTCAATTGTTCAATCACGTCTTCGACGTTTCCTTCCCAATGGAAGTCAGCCATAGTGAAACCCATCCCAAAAGTAGCCCACCCAGTTGTCTTTAATGAACTCCGGCCTATTAGTCTATTACCAGTTTTGTCCAAATCTCTTGAAACGTTAATTAGCGAACAAATAAAACTTTAATTAGCGAACAAATGACTTCATATTTTGTAAGCAACTACCTCTTGTATGAGTATCAGTAGGGTTTTAGGCGGTTCCACAGTACCCTAACTACACTTGTCAAAATAACAGAAGAAATTCGTTCTGGTTTCGATAAATCTGAATGTACATTCATCGTCTTATTGGATTATACGAATGCCTTTGGTTCAGTTCCTCACAACATACTTCTCGGCAAACTAAGCAACCTCTATGGACTCTCTACCTCTGCTATCAAGTTTTTATCGTCTTATTTGACTGACAGGTCACAGATCGTGTCTGTGGATGGTGCCTTCTCTTCTCCAGTATCCATTCTCCAGGTCCAGGGTGTTCCTCAGGGCTCCGTATTGGGCCCCTTAATGTTTTCTCTATACATTAACGATATGCCATCGGTAACTGACAGTGAGGCGTGTCATCTCTACGCAGAGGATGTTCAGTTATACATTCGCAGCAAGGTATAGACATTGAGAGCATGTGTTCTACGGTTGAGAAACTCAATCAGGATTTGTTACGGATTGCCGAGTGGTCTAATCTGAATGGTCTCATGCTCAATCCTACTAAGACACAATCAATTTTTATTTCCAAGAATATACTGGACACAACTACTCTTCCCAAGATATCCCTGAATGGAGTGTACCTTCCTTACTTGGATTGTGTGAAGAACTTAGGAGTTCTACTGAACAGCTCCCTGTCATGGAAGGATCACACTTCAATGATATGTCGCAAGGTATACTACTCATTGCATACCATGAATCGTGTACGCTATTCCATCCCCGAGATTACCAGACTGCTTCTAGTCAAATAGCTTATTTTACCTTTGCTCACTTATTGTAACGTAATTTTTGCCAATGGTCTTGATTCCAAATCTCTCCATAGTCTTCAGGTACTCTACAACTCTGCAATAAGGTTCATTAAAAACTTGAAACCTCGCTCGCATGTATCAGCACATTCAAAAATAATTACAGGCTTACCATTTCAGGATTATTTTAAACTTCAAACTTTATTATTTATGTACAAGGTTAAATCTAAGAAGTATCCTCAGTACATATTGAACTTATTTCCTGAGTCCTCATCAGCAAGGGCTTGCAGGTTTCAGTCTTTTCAGCACACCTGCAAGGCAATGGCTCAGGGTGGTGGGTGCGAGGTTGTGGTCGGATTTGCCCCTGAATACTAGAGCTGCTGCGTCGACTGCTACCTTTGAGAGCGGAGTGAGAGAGTTTCTTAACTCATCTCAATTTGTATGACCCTTGTCATTATTCCCATCTTCCTTGAACTTTTTATTCTTCTTTTCATGTTCATTTCTTCCTTCCTCTCTTCATTCTTTTTCAGTTTTTCCTTTCATGTTCATTTCTTCCTTCCTTCACATTAATCCTTCCTCTCTCTCTTTATTATACTTGATTCTACTTACTTAAACACTTAAATACTCTTTTATTATTCAAAATCATCTGTATTCTCATTTTGTAATGCTCATTCTTATAATTCTACGTACAATGATTTACAGTTATGATGCTCTTAACTACGATGTATACATAAAAGGCCTATGGCCTTACGTACATTGTAATTTGTTTTCCTCAAATAAATTGCTAGGGAGCACCTGATTATAATCACGGAAGACAGTAAGAAGTCGAATTGGTTGTTCTGTGATATTATTTCATTTGAAGAACGATGCCTGTTTTTGATTTTGTTGGTAAGTACTTTTGTAACTTGAACAAACGTTATGCTTCATGAATAACAGCAAACAATTGATAAATTATTGAATCCTGCGCATTTTTATGAAACCTTAATTCTTAGGGCTTTCCTGGGGGGGGGGGGGGGTCCACAGAACCTGTGCATTTACCTGTGCAGGTAAATAATAATCCGTTGTGTAATAATGTTCAGCGCTTTTAATTAACAAAACAAAACTGGAGGGAGTGGTGTTGGGGGTACACTTTTTTTAAATTTTTTCCATGCTCGATTGCAAACGTTCATTCATGAAAATAATAAACCAAGACGGAGTTATGATACGGTGTTAGTCTATCTCCACTAAGAAGAAAATACGCTGATTTAACATTGTAGAAGAGTTGAATCAAGAAGAGTTGATCAAGTTGAGTTAATCATTTCGTCCTTCGTGGAAATATATTCCTCGATTTCACTGCGGGTTATTTAGTTCCAATTATTACCAAGATTCGCGTAGTGTTCGTTTGAACAGGAGTTTTCCAAGGGAACCTCGTGACTGATTACAATCCATCAAGGGATTTGAGTTGCTGAGAGCCGTCTGCGCATGGATTCCCTCACCCTGCACACGTCATCTCCGTCCGCCCCCACGTGATGGTAGGTGACCTGTAAATATCCTCCCATCCTATGAAAACCTTACCGGCGGGTGTTATATTTCCTCCCGACCTTATTAGCCCACTGATTCTCATCGTACCTAGAAGAAATGTACATCCGAGAAGAATCAAATTTTCCCCTTATAAAATGATCAGCTCAAGCGACACATCAATGTCTACGACCAACGCATGCGAATCTTTTCACGGCCGCTTTAAAGAAAATTCCAATTCCCCTCCTCCAAACATTTTCCTGCTGACTGATACACTACTCCTTTTGCAAAGTGAGGCATACGTTAAAACAGCTTCCTCCAACGAATTCCACGATCTCAGAAACTCTCGTACGAAAAAAAGGACGGCTGGATAGTTCGCAGTATTCAAAAATACGAAACAGGCCTTTTGTCTTTGTACTCGTTCATTAAAGTATTATCTCACAAATACCAACATGTTGTCGAGGGTGAAAAAAGTAATTTTGGATTATTATTTTCAATAATGAACCATTGGAATCGAGCATGAAAAAAAAAAAATTCTTACCCCCCCTCAAAATTTGATGGTTTACGTTTCAAGGTATGTAGAATCCAAAACTGCAATAAAAATATTTCTGTCTGTCCGCCGTACGCCGTACGGGCCACTTTTCTTAGTTACCATGAAACAAAATTGATGAAATTCGGGTTATAGGTTCCGTTCGGGGTCTAGTTGGTCCTCGAAGCTCGACGTTACTGTGAGTCATCTCTAAGGGGTTCAAAATAGGGGTTGAAATTTTCAAAACGCCTATACCATTTTTTTACGTGAATATTTTTACGGTTTTAAATAGTTCTTGAACTTGCGAGTTTTTTAAGACCATCCGGAGCGTCGTACGTCCAGCCGTTCGTTCACAGTAAGGCCCCGAAGTTTGCACCGACAGGCATTTTCGACTCCAGTGTGAATGAAATTGTATACAATTCAAACCAAATCTCGTAACCAGAGACGCGCCCACAATAGGAAATTTGGCGGAGATAAAATCATTGGTAGGGATCACCTGATTATATTGGCGGAGTATGAAGTCGAGTAGGTTGTTCTGTGATATTATTTCATTTGAAAAATGATGGCTCTTTTCGAGTTTGTTGGTAGGTAGTGAAACTTGAACAAACGTTGAAGTATTATTGATGGGTAAATTATTACTACGGTAAATCATTACTCAACGGTAAATTATTACACAACGGTTCATTATACCATCTACGTAGAAGGGGCTGGAGTTTGTTGGTAGGTGCTTTCGCAACTTTTTTCACTCCTCATCAACAATTTCTTTTCAGAACTTCATTATGTGTGTTTCTTTTTGTTAGGTACTGTTTGTCATCGGCAGAATTATTTTAGCAACATTTAACTCGTGATTTAGGTAGGTACCTAGTAACGAGTACGGGGTTAGGTACTAACCTAAGGAGGGTCTGCGATCTACATAATATGTATAGAATAGTACATATCATATTATTTAGACGGGTTATCTATACATAGAGCTGTGATCTGTAACGGAAGGGTATTCTATACAAAATAATAAACCGTTGTGCAGGGATTTGCAGCGTTTTATTATTGGAAACAAATTTTTAGACTTTTTTTTTATTACTTATTGTTGACAAATGACTAGATTTTTTTAATCTTATATGTATAACCTAGATACCTAAAAGTAATTATTAAACCCCCTTGCAATGATGTGAATTTGTTGATTTGTCTCAATAACAACCCGGGAGGATATTTACATCTTGGTTTATTATTTTCACTAATGAACCATTGGAATCGAGCAAGAAAAAAAAAATTCTTACCCCCCCTCAAAATTTGAAGGTTTACGTTTCAAGGTATGTAGAATCCGAAACTGCAATAAAAATGTTTCTGTCTGTCCGCCGTACGCCGTACGGGCCACTTTTCTTAGTTACCATGAAAGAAAATTGATGAAATTCGGGTTATAGGTTCCGTTCGGGGTCTAGTTGGTCCTCGAAGCTCGACGTTACTGTCAGTCATATCTAAGGGGTTCAAAATAGGGGTTGAAATTTTCAGAACGCCGTAGCTCGAAAACTTTAGATTGAAGGGTATGGTTTTTTTACGATATTAAATTATTTGTCTTGAGCTAAACAATTTTTTAAGACCACCCGGAGCACTGTACGTCCAGCCGTTCGTGTGCACCAAAAAGCTTCGTCAACATGATCGTGAATCAAACGGTATAAATCCGGCCGGGATTTCACCACTAAGGAGCACCTGATTGTAATCAAGGATGGCTGTATGAAGTCGAGTTGTTTCTTCTGCGATATTATTTCATTTGGCAAGTGATGGACTACTGGATTTTGTTGGTAGGTACTTCTGAAACTTAAACAAACGTATAAGTATTATTGATGGGTAAATTATTAAACAATGGCAAATTATTACACACCGGCAAATTATTACACAACGGTGAATTATTACACAACGGTAAATTATGACACGGCAAATTATTACACAACGGTAAATAATTACACAACGGCTCAACTACCCAGAAGGGGCTGGATTTTTTTGATAGGTACTTTTGCAACTTGAACAACCGTTGAAGTATTATTGATGGGTAAATTATTACACAATGGCAAATTATTACACAACGGTAAATTATTACACAACGGCTCATCTACCCAGAAGGGGCTGGCTTTTCTGGATAGGTACCTACTTTTGCAACTTGAACAACCGTTGAAGTATTATTGATGGGCAAATTATTACACAATGGCAAATTATTACACAACGGCAAATTATTACACAAAGGTAAATTGTTACACAACGGTAAATTATTACACCAAGGTAAATTATTACACAACGGTAAATTATTACACAACGGCTAATCTGCCAAGAAGGGGCTGGATTTTGTTGATAGGTACTTTTGCAACTTGAACAACCGTTGAAGTATTATTGATGGGCAAATTATTACACAACGGTTCATTATTCTATCTACGTAGAAGGGGAACCTATACAGGTAAATTATTACACAACGGTTTAGGTAGGTACCTAGTAACGAGTACGGGGTTAGGTACTATCCTACGGAGGGTCCGCGATCTACATAAATTGTGTAGAATAGTACATAATATGTTATATAGAAGGGTTATCTATACAGAGAGCTGTGATCTGTAACAGAAGGGTATTCTGTACAAAATAATAAACCGTTGTGCAGGGATTTGCAGCGTTTTTGAGTTGAGGTAAGGGACAACACGCGGGAGGATATTTACATTTTTTGAAAAAGTGAGGGGAGGATATACGCTCTTTTTCGCCCGGCGGGAGGATATTTACAAGTCACGGGTGACCTACCTGATTATTTATCCACCCCTACCACGTACTTGTTCCTTTCATCCCTGCCAGTTGATCTTTCCCCTACCTTTTGATTCCACACCGTCCTCGTCATCCCACCCCTACCTGATCACTCCCATCCCTGCCGGGTGATCCACTCCTACCTCGCCTGCCTCCTGGGGGTGAACAAGCCCCATCAGGTCATCGGCCCAGATACCGCAGGACGTTCACCCCGGTAGTGTTCCCCCCCAATGCTGTAAGACTTTCTTCCTTCACCACTTTCTGCACCCCCCCAACGCACCATCGTCACTTCTCTCTGTAACCAGCTCCCCCGTGTCGCAACTACCGATAGCAGTTTTCCTCCTTTGCAACAGTTACTGCTCGCTTCCTCGACTTTCTTCCTCACTCTCTCTCTCTCTCCTTCCCTCGCCTATTTTCTATCTCCCTCCGCAGACTATTTTCTCTCGCTCCTTCCCGAAGATTCTTCCGGACTCGCTCCTTGTTGTTAGTTGTGAGGGTGCCGAGTCGAACCAGAACCTGCCATATAACTCTCTTACAAAATCCATTGCACAATCGCCACTGAGGATTTGGGTTCAACATCCTCCACAGAAACCCGCCACAGTTGCTTCCACTGATTTCATAAAATTTTAGTTTTTTTATTATCTTTTTAAATATTATTTTTATTTCCACAAATCGACAAGTAAAAATACATCATATCGCAAAATAAAATAAAACTAAATCCCTTAAGCGTAAAACAAATATATCATGGAAATTCTGACTTCACTTGGGCACATGCCCGCGTGTAAGGTCAGAGTTCAGTTAATAATAGCACATTCGCAAGCGAAAAACGTAACAAAAGAACAGACATCAGCTACTCCTAAAAGAAAAGAAAAGTCCCTCAAAGGAAATCAAATCGAGAATGAGCTAGATGTGTCATTTTATGCGTAAATCTTGAACACATAGACAAATTTCTACATCGCAGCAGATTTCAAAATGCGTTCACAGCGCTCCAGAATCGGGCCTCCTTTGCCTAGCACCTTTCTCAGAATTAGCCCATATTTATTGGCAGCTGCTTCGAGAATGGCGGTTTGGGAGTCCCGGGTCAAGAGATTGAAATGATGTGAATCCGGGTTGATTGATTGTTCGATTTTGAATTGTACCTCCTTCAATAGATATATTATGTAGGTACTTACTTGCAGCAGTTTCACTCCTCAAAGTATCAACAACAAAACCTACCTAAACAACATAAATAAGAAAGTTATCCACTTTTGAAATATGTGACCCCCATGGATAGGACATTTATGTAGTTACATGAATGTCAAAATTTGTTTCCTTAAAAAAAGTGCGCCAAATTTGAATTTTGTGGTTCAGAAATCGTTTGAAACCGATGATGTCACCCAAAAGTCACCCTAACCCTCGCTAATATCACACTAACACTATTAAAGTCACCAAGAATAGTACAGGATGGTGGCCTGGAGACAGAAAATATAAAGTATCATGCACCAAGACCTTGTTACATGCAGCAGGTACATGCAGTAATACCTTGTTACATGCAGCACGACCTGTTGCATGCAGCATGACCATATTACATGCGGCATGACCTTCTTGCATGCAGCATTGCCTTATTACGTGCAGCAGGTACATGCAGCATGGCATTATTACATGCAGCATGACCTTATTACATGCAGCGACATTGTTACATGCAGCATGACCTTATTACATGCAGCGACATTTTTACATGCAGCAAATACATGCAGCATGACCTTGTTACATGTAGCAGGTACATGCAGCATGACCTTGTTACATGTAGCGACCTTGTTACATGTAGCATGACCTTGTTACATGTAGCATGACCTTATTACGTGCAGCAGGTACATGCAGCACGGCATTATGACTTATTACTCAACCCGCTCAACCTTGGTTTTCACGGAGAGAAGTTGGAAAATCCTGATGCCTCATAATTACTTATGCGACGAATCTGTACCGTTTTCCAGCACGCAAGACTCACGCCAATGCCGAACTGCGAAGCTCAAATAGGATCACTGGAACACCTATAACATTATACTTAGATGTTCTTGACAACAGCGCAGACCACGTACTTACTGTTCAACTCATCGATTTGGTTCAATTGTTATCGCTGAATGATATTTGTTTACAAAGCCATTTATGACTTATACAGTGCATTTTAATTTTGGTTAATTATTTTCAATAATAGAACCTTTGAGAATCTGCCATGAAAAATGAAAAAAAAAATTAACTCCTCCCTCCCTCAAAATTTCATGGTGTACGTTTCAAGGGACGCAGAATACAAATATCGAATAAAGAAAGTTTCAGTACGTCCGCCGTACGCGGCTTTTGGTTTATTATTCTGTGAATAATACACCTATGTATTCGCTCAGCAAAAATTTTTATAACACCGCCTCAAAATTTTTTCTTTTCCGTTTCAAGGTAAGTACGTAGGTTCCAAAAATGCAATGTCCGTCCGCCGTACGCCGTACGCCGTATCACGTGTACAGCCTTCATTTTCGGTCTAAAAAATTCGTTCTTTCGCACACATGCTCCATTTGGGCCCTAGTTGTGTCCCGAAACTTTTCAGCCCGATCGGAATATACCCAGGGGTGTTATGAGTGAAAATGTGTATAAAAATAGGTACTTTTTGTGTTTTAGTAACATGTTAGTAAAATGTGCTTTTGAGGTACCGTTTTTCATGTTTTTGGGGACGAGAAGACCGAATATGAAGTCGATTTTGACCAAAGAGTGGAAAATTGAGGTTGTACCAGATGTTCAGCTCCCAAAATTGATTTTGGTTTATTATTCTGTGAATAATACACCTATGTAATCGCTCAGCAAAAAATTTTTATAACACCCCCTCAAAATTTTTTCTTTTCCGTTTCAAGGTACGTAGATTCCAAAAATGCAATGTCCGTCCGCCGTACGCCGTCCGCCGTACGCCGTCCGCCGTCCGCCGTACGCCGTCCGCCGTATCACGTGTACAGGCTTCATTTTCGGTCTAAAAAAATCGTTCTTTCGCACACATGCTCCATTTGGGCCCTAGTTGTGTCCCGAAACTTTTCAGCCCGATCGGAATATACCCAGGGGTGTTATGAGTGAAAATGTGTATAAAAATAGGTACTTTTTGCGTTTTAGCAACATGTTGGTAACATGAGCTTTTAAGGTATCGTTTTTCATGTTTTTGGGGACGAGAAGACCGAATATGAAGTCGATTTTGACCAAAGAATAGAAAATTGAGGTTCTACCAGATGTTCAGCTCCCGAAATTGATTTTTTATGAGTCAAACACCTGGGAAATCGTTTGAAATCACCATCAATTTGTATAATAACACTGGAAAAAGTGTCAACAGGTGGATCAAGACGATTAAATGGTACTATCAATGATCAGAGATAATTTATTTAAGAAAAAATCGGTTGTACGTGAAAATCATTAGAAATTTTTCATAACAGCGTCCCAGATTTCGTTACGAAATTTCGTTACGAAATTTCGTTACCTTTTTTGGCTAGTTAGTCCATGGCTAAAACACATTCTGTGTTAAAAAAAAGGAGCGTACTTTATTCGAGTTTTGGGGGCCAAAATTGGTGGAAACCACCAGAGATAGCTATTTCAATTATTTTATATGAGAGAAACAATAAATAAACAGCCAACATCTCTGTAGGTATGTCCAATAGAATAATAAACCCATGTGACAAGGACTTTGCAGCGTTTTTATTAGTCATAAACCTGGGAAATCGTCTGAAATCACCATCAATTTGTAAAATAACACAAGAAAAAGTGTCAACACGTGGATCAAGACGATTAAATGGCACCACCAATGATCAAAGATAAATTGAAAAAAAAGGAGCGTACCTAATTTGTGTTTTAGAGGCCAAAAATGGTGGAAACCATCAAAAATAGCTATTTCAATTATTTCCCATGGAATAAACAATAAATTAACAGCCAACATTTCTGTAGGTAGTCCAATAGAATAATAAACCCATGTGACAAGGACTTTGCAGCGTTTTTCCTTAGTTCCCATGAACCAAAATTCACGAAATTTGGCTAGTTGGTCCTCGAAGCTCGGCTTCACTGTCACTCAACTCTAAGGGGTGAAAAATAGCGGTTGAAATATCCATAGCACCCTTATCTCGGAAAATTATATTTTGAGAGGTGTGTGTTTTCTCGCATTTTTAAATATTTGAATTTTTCTCGCATTTTTGAGACCATTCGAAGCATTCTACGATGTTGCTGTAAAATTTGAATTTGCCGTAAACAGCAGCGTGTATGCAGGCATCAACCTGATTAAGAGCGCACATCACTTGCTTCTTACCGATATGGCCCCGTAGCTCAGTGATCTAGGCATCGAAACCCACGCTGAAGGTCGCAGGTACGAATCCCAACCGGGATCAAAAAATATTTTTCACTCCACACCAACAATTCACCTTCAGAACTACATCTGAATTTTGCCATTTTACATACGATTTTTATGAAATTGTACCTAATTCCGTGGCCGGCTCCAGTACTTGATTGAGGGGGATTTCCTGGGTGGGCACGAAGATTGACCACAGAAAACTGTGATCTGCGCAGAAAGGGCATCTATACAGGCAAATAATAAACAGTTGTGGAATAATTTGCACCGTTTTTATGCGCAGGTAACACTTGAATTAAGTTTGTTCTATATTAACGCTGTAAATAATTAGTAGTGGCATGAGAAATCCTATGTTAGAAATATTTTATGGGTAATGGAAAAAAAATCGAATTTGACCCCACCCCGAGAAAAACTATTGTTATAGCTATTGAAACAGTAGGTAGGTCTGTCTCGAGCCACCATTCTATTAGACGTTTGATGCATTTTGATGATTGAAAGCTATTTGTACGGATTTTTAGCCATTTTGACCCGCAAAAACTATTATTTGACCCACTTTCTGTTTTTGAAAATTGCTTTTGCTCTTACAGAAAGTTTAGCAGAAATGTTTCAATCTCGTAGAGTAAGTAATTGAAGCAATGAATAAATAGGTAGGTACCTACATTATTGCATTACCGAACAATTATATTATATACTTTTTTTCTTTCAACTCAAGGGCATATTCAGAGCGCTTTCAAACAGATTTGTATCGGAAAATGTTTCTCAAGTTTTTGTGTCAAAATACTTATTCTTTAGAAAAATAGTAAGTAGGTGTGAACATTTTTTCACATTTTTAAATTCCTACAAACTGGAATCAATGTTGTAAATTCTACACGTAGGTACATTGTAGGTACGAAGTGCTCGTGGTATTTTTTGTTTCGAAAAATCATCCTCACGATTCCTTACTATTGTCAATTATGTATTCACTGGTAGGCCCAGTTGGGTTGAATGGTATCTTAGGTATATTAATTGTACTAATAGCCATTAATATACCAATTATTTTACGATATGGCTCGTTGCTTTTGCTTCCTCACTACCGGAAGGCAGGGAAGCCTAGGATTCGTGATTGAGTGAAAAATAATTTATGTCCTCCAAAATTGAAATTTCCACTGCCATTTTGCGTTTCAGACATCAAGGAACATTTTTGGTTCCGTGTCTGTGTTCAATTCCTTGTAACGCCCAAAACTACCCGAATAATGGTCGAAATAGGCTGAAATTTGGAGCTCTCCGTACAGATAACCCTTTATATAATATAAATGTACTATTCTATACATATTATGTAGATCGCAGACCCTCCGTAGGTTAGTACCGAACCCCGTACTCATTACTAGGTACCTACCGAAATCACGAGTTAAATGTTGCTAAAATAATTCTGTCGATGACAAACAGTAACCAAAATGGCAAAACAAAACGTAAATAATGAAGTTCAGAAAGGAAATTGTTGATGTGGAGAGAAAAAAGTTGCAAAAGTACCTAACAACAAACTCCAGCCCCTTCTACGTAGATGGTATAATGAACCGTTGTGTACTTAATAATTTACCGTTGTGTAATAATTTACCATTGTTTAATAGTTCACCATTGTGCAATAATTTACATCAATAATACTTCAGCGTTTGTTCAAGCTGCAAAAGTACCTATCAGCAAACTCCAGAAGAACCATCATTTTTAAAATGAAATAATATCACAGAACAACCAACTTGACTTCATACTCCGTGAATATAATCAGGTGCGCCCTAGCAATGATTATCTCGGGCCAATTACCGATTGTTAGCGCGTCCCTAGTGATGATATTTGGGCTGAATGTATACAATTTCACGCACCCTGCGGTTGAAAAAGCCTGTCGGTGCAAACGTCTGGGCCTTACTGTGAACGAACGGCTGCACGTACCCCCAAGTTCGTGAACTATTTAAAATCGTAAAAAAATTCGAGATAACGGCGTCCTGGAGATTTCAACCCCTATTTTTCAGAAAAGTGCGCAATAAGGCGTACGGCGGACGGACAGAAATTTTGTTATTGCATTTTCGGATTCTACGTACTTACCTTGAAACGGAAACCATCAAATTTTGAGGGGGGGTTAAACTTTTTTTTTCATGCTCGATTCCAAAGGTTCATTATTGAAAATAATAAACCAAAAGTTCTGTCCGTCCGCCGTACGCCGTACCTTTCTTAGTTACCATGAACCAAAATTAACGAAATTCGGTTTAAATGTCCCATTGGTAGTTGGTTCTCGAAGCTCGGCGTTAATGTCAGTCATCCCTAAGAGGTGAAAAATAAGGGATTCAAATCTCCAGGACGCCGTTATCTCGAATTTTTTTACGGGTTTAAATAGTTTTCGAACTTGGGAGTTAAAAGACCACCCGGAGCATTGTACGTCCACCCGTTCGTTCACAGTAAGGCCCAGAAGTTTGCACCGACAGGATTTTTCAACAGGAGGGTTAATGAAACTGTATACATTCAGCCCAAATATCATCACTAGGGACGCGCTAACAATCGGGAACTGGTCCGAGATAATTATTGCTAGGGAGCACCTGTTTATATTCACGGAGTATGAAGTCGAGTTGGTTGTTCTGTGATATTATTTCGTTTGAAAAATGATTGCTCTTTTGGAGTTTGTTGACAGTGGCGTAGCCAGGATCGTTGAATGGGGGGGGTTATCGGAAATAGAAAAAATGAAATAAAATTCCTGTCGTGCAGCATGGCTATAAGAGCGAATTTTCACAGAATTATTCCTGATATTGCGTAAAAAGATGATAATAGCGGGAAACCATACCACTTTTCTTAAAATTATGTAATTTTTCGTGATTTTAGCCATTTTTACCGATGTTTGACCCTAATAAAGTCAAATTTGACCCACCTGTTTTTGAGAAAAATAGTTTGATCATCGAAACAGACCATCCGTCGTGATTAATCATACCACACAACGTCAGATGAATTGATATTGATTTTAGCCATTAGTACTGGTATTAATGGCTATCAATATGGTATCAATTTTTTACCCCCAAATCAAAATCTAACCCTTACTCTGTTTGAAAAACAACCGAAATGGTATTTTTCTGTCTTCGCTCACCCTTCCATACCACTTCCAGTGATTTTATATAAATATTGTTTGCAATTTTAGCCGTTTTTACCGACTTTTGACCCCTAAAAACTCCAATTTGACCCCTTGGAATTTTGGAAAATTGCTCATCTTCGAACTCATCCTTTTGTTTGGCAACACAATCGTTTTGGAGAAATTTGGAATTTTCATCATGTACCTACCCAAGGACGGATATCATCTGGAGTGGCACGTAAACAATACATAAATTTTGGTTAAAATCTAGGGATGAACTGAGGATGCTCTGAAACGGATTTGCCTATAAAAATATTTCAAAAATTCATGTTCTGAAAACGTCACCCAGAGCAGTAACTTAATTTTCTTTGAAAATTCGTTAATAAGGTTTGACATTACAAATAAAGCTGAATTTAAATTAAATTTAACAAAGCACTAAATATTACAAGTAACGTTAGGTAAGATAAACTAATGAAATAAAACATTTATTTGGCAACAGTGTTCCCGAATTTTCAAGGAATGAAGCTATCGCAATGGGTCCAAAATTTTCAGAAAATAAGTTTTTGAAATTATGTTATAGGCAAATTCGTTTCAGAGCATCCTGATTTCATCTCTAGATTTTAACAAAACTTTATACGTATATTACATAAAATATTTATTTGTGTGTCACTCCAGACGATATCTGACCTTGGGTACGTGATCAAAATTCCAAATTTCGCCAAAATGTTCTTGTTGCCAAACAAAGGATGAGCAACTTTCAAAAATTCGAAGGGAGTCAAATTTGAGTTTTTAGGGGTCAAAACTTGTTAAAAACGGCTAAAATTGATATAAAAAATCACTGACAGTGGTATGGAAGGATACGTGAAGACCTAAAAATACCATTTCACTTGTTTTTCACACAGAATAGGGGTCTAATTTGGATTTTTTGGGGTCAACAATTGGTATTAAGGGCTAAAATCAATATTATTCACCTGAAGTGTGGGAAGGTGACGGTGAGGGACTATTTCGATAAGCATTTTTGTCAAAAAGAGTGGGTCAAATTTTTGGGACAGATCGTTAGTAATCAAATAAACGTAATAATATTATTTAACTGTTTAATCAGCTTGATTTACCGTTTAATCTGTTATTGTTGTTTTTGTTTGGTACTTTTGTGATTGTTATCATTCTTAAGATTTAATTTTAAATTGTGATAAAGTTTTCGAGCCAATGGGTGGGGGGGGTTATGACCCCCCACTAACCCCCCCCCCCTCCCCTGGCTACGCCAGTGTTTGTTGATGTAGGTACTTTTGCAACTTGAACAACCGATCCGAAGTATTATTGATCGGCAAATTATTACACAACAGTAAATTATTACTCAAAGGTAAATTATTGCACAACTGTTCATTAAAATATCTACGTAGAAGGGGCACCTATACAGGTAAATTATTACACAACGGTTTATTAATTGCCTTATTTTTCATGAATAACTACTACTAACTACTTAATTAATGATTGAATTATTGAATCCTGTGCATTTGTAGGAAACTAATTCCGGGGCCGGCTCCAGTACTCGATTTAGGGCTTTCCTGGGGGGAGCTCGAGGGTATTGACCACAGAAAATAGTGATCTACGCAGAAGGGGCATCTATACAGGTAAATGATAAACCTTTGGGTAATAATTTGCAGCGTTTTTTTACAATGTCCGCTTGTAAACGAGCTATAGCATTTCCAAGCCAAATTCAACATTTTCCAAGTCAAATTCAACCTTTTCCAAACCAAAATCAACCTATTCCAAACCAAATTCAACCTTTTCCAAACCAAATTCAACCTTTTCCAAACCAAATTCGACTTCTTCCATTTCAAATTCAACTTTTTTCATTTCAGATTCAACTTTTTTTAATTCAAATTCAACAAAAGTGAGTGATTTAGTTCGTTTCAAATTCAACCTTCCCCGACTTCATCAAAAAATATAAATTTTAAACTGAATATTGTGAACCCCATTATTAACTGTTAGTTGCATTATTTAAGACTTAAATTGAACAACACTAGTGGTTCAGTGCAGGTACTGGGTACAAAGAAATACTGTACAGAGCCTCAGGAAGAAAAACCATTTATTAACTATAGGATTCCTATAGTTATAAAACTGTCAGAAGAATCACATTTTCTTTCAATTCAGTTGTTTTAATAAATGGTAATTCCTCCAGCGGCACTACAGTATTTCTTTGTGCATAGTACCTGTACTGAACCGCTACAGTGTTGTTCAATTTAAGCCTTAAATAATGCAACAAACAGTTAATAATGGGGTTCACAATTCAGTTTATTCAAACTTATATATTGAAGGTTGGATTTGAAACGAAATAAATCACTCGCTTTCGTTGAATTTGAATTGGAAAAAGGTGAATTTGAAACGGAAAAAGGTGAATTTGAAACGGAAAAAGTTGAATTTGGTACGGAAAAAGTTGAATTTGGTTTGGAAGAAGTTGAATTTGGTTTGGAAAAGGTTGAATTTGGTTTGGAAAAGGTTGAATTTGACTCGGAAAAGGTTGAATTTGACTTGGAAAAAGTTGAATTTGGCTTGGAAATGCTATATATGATGTACTGTAGACGGTGTCGATCAATTAGTTTGTGCAGATAATGTAAACTTTACATAACAACCACAAGGAAGGTGCATTGAACGAGGGAGAAAGTCGATCCGCGATATCACCAGCGTTCAACGCACTGCCGAGAATTCCTATTATAGAAGGTGGACAGAGGCGCCTCCTTTGAATAGGCACTTCCTATCTCCATCTCGGCCCCTCACAGTAACGTACAGCTGGGTCCTTTCTCTCCCTCACTCGCTCACTATAGCTCGCTATACCTAACGGCGGCCGCCTTTCTCTTCAATTTCGCCGGGGCCCGGAGTTGTGCAAGACTCCCGTTTGAAAAGGCCGTTGGAGTCGTTGACTCCGCCAGTGAGGACGATGACATCTCTCATCAACCCCCGTCAGATGGCTAAATCAAACTCGAAAAACCGATGTCCGCTCGGATGTACGATTTGCTCTGCCTAATGATACAAAATCCCATTAGCTCGGTAATGACGGAATATTACCGAATATTCCAAATCTAAACGGCGGGTAACGGGCGAATCTCTCTCCCAGTCGTCCATATGAACAACGGGAATAACATTTTAATTGTCAACTGCTGCGCAGGTTTTGGTACTCCGACGGAGCAGGACTGCGGCTTCACATTGCCAGGTGGCCGCTAAAAAATAGCTGATTTTGAGTTTAACGACTTGGAATTTTTATTTATCCATTCTATTTTGACCTATTGCCTTACCATTATGGGGTGGGGCTTATCAAAAATCGTTTAGAGCACTGGAGTTGGAAATTATCAGTGGTAAATTACGCCTCATTAGCGAATTTTCAAAGAAAATGAAGCTATTGCAATGGCTTCGAAATTTAACTAATATAAATTTTTGAAAATTTTCTTCATAGAAATCCGTTTCAGACCATTCTAAAACGATTGCTGAAATTTAACACTTTTTTATATGTATATATATATATGTGTGTCACTCCAGACGATAACTCTCGATAGAATTGAGATAAACAGCTCAAATTTGCACAAAAAATCTATCTTGGCAATCGAAAGGCTACGTTCGAAGATGGGCGAAATTGGCCTACTCTAAGGAGGGTTTTGGCGCATTTAAAGTGCGCAAAAATTACCCAAAAATCCCCAAAATGTTATTTTCCAACAAGTGACCCCTCATTTTAAAGGTTTTTGCACGCTGAACACGATGGTGGAATGGGATTTTAGATATCTTGATCCGTTCTCAAATTAGAGCATTTAAAGTGCGCAAAAATTACCCAAAAATCCCCAAAATGTTATTTTCTAACAAGTGACCCCTCATTTTAAAGGTTTTTGCACGCTGAACACGATGGTGAAATCGGATTTTAGATATCTAAATCCGTTCTTAAATTAGAGCATTTAAAGTGCGCAAAAATTACCCAAAACTAGGATAATCTTTAAACTCTTACCCCCCCCCCCCCCCCCCCCCCAACCCCCTTAGAGTGGTCAGATTGGAAATAAACAAACGGTAGAATCAGGATGGACAAAACGTACAAATTAAAATAAATACGAAGAGAATATACATAGAAAACCAAATTTTAGACCGAAGTTTTCCTTTATTCAAAACCATAGCCATTAATTCGAATATTTCTTTGAAAATTCGCTCATTAAGTCATGCTGCATGTTTTCTGATCTGGTTACCGTAGCCCAACTAAACCTTTATTTTCCAAACTCAGCATTCTTCCTCCTCGGCTTACTTATGTGGTTGAATTGCTTAAATTACTTAAATTGCTAAATGCGATTTTTTTAAGAGACAGTTTCCGTTTTTAGGTCCAAGATTGTTTTCAGAATTGCCTCTACATAAAAGCAAATTGACAATTTTAGTAAATTTAAATCTACAATTAATGTTCTTTTTAAACATCAATATCAAAATGACTAGTTTATTTCCCTTCTGAGCTTTATTCAGTATTTACTTTCAATCATTGTACTACTATGTTTTTCATCTTTACTTGTAGGTATATGCTAATATTTATGCACCTATTCTCCTAGATCAAATTCTTAATTTCATAGATTGATTATTATCATATGTGAGATGGTTGCACTCATGTTATTTCTCGTATCTAGTTAACTCCTGATATCCAGACAATTTTCTTAATTATGGAGATCAGTAACTGCCGTTTTGTTTCTCTCATGACGTGTACTTACCTTATTTCTGTTTGCACTGAAGTATCAAATACTTATTTTTGTATTACTTATTTATACATTGTTGTAAATGGATGGCATTTAATAAAAGTAAAAAAATATAAAGAAATTCTCGTCTCAACGGCAGAAATCGCTGCACATATTTCGGAACCGCAACCACGCCAAGGGGCAGCGCCACATCATTTATTTTATTTATTTTTATTTATTTCTTATGTACATAGGAACTTTTGTCCCCTCATGGTGTACAATAATAAAATGCTATATATATTACACACTCAAATAAACAAATTGTTATAAATGAATAAGAAAAGTAAAACTTAAGTAATTATATTGCATTAGAATTATGAAACAATGGTTTTTAATTAATGCACGACTGTCGTAGGTTGACTGGATTTATAAAGTAAGAGAAATAGAACAGAATTGAGAATGTAAAGAAAGGAAAGAGAGAAAAGAAAATAATGAGAAGGAAGGAGAAGGGATGAGAAGAGGTTTACTGACTGTCAAGATGTCTTCTAGCACTTTCGGTGAAGGACTGGAAGGAGGTGAGCGCACGAATCCCCAATGGAAGGGAGTTCCAAAGTTTCCCACCCGCCACTCGCAAAGAGAC
Source organism: Leptopterna dolabrata (assembly GCA_954871275.1). Lineage (NCBI taxonomy): Eukaryota > Metazoa > Arthropoda > Insecta > Hemiptera > Miridae > Leptopterna > Leptopterna dolabrata. The sequence goes on along the minus strand of OX940975.1, from coordinate 3,302,417 downwards.
TTTGAATTTAGCAGATGTTGCTCTAATCAGCCTTACCGTGCAGAGACGACGAGACAACCCAAACTCGAAGAACGACATGAGGTACGGTGGTAGGTTGGATATGTTGGGGTGAAGGACTCTAAAAATAATCTTGAGGCATCGAACTTTGAGGTAGATGATAAATCCACACCCCACTATCTTGGAAGCAAAACCAGATACGTGACCCCGTGGCTTGAGACCATATGAGTAGCGGACACAGTTGTTAAATGCAACAAGGAGTTTTCTTGTGCAGCAGCTATCCATGGATAAGGCAAATAATGAGTCTCCGTATGTTAGCAGTGGAATAATGAGGGACTTGACTAAGTTAATTTTTAAAGATTCTGGCGTGAAAAAAGAAAGTTTCTTGAGGGAGTGCAAACCAGCATATGTTTTTTGGCAAAGGTAATTAATGTGAGAATCCCAGGACAGATCAAAATTTAAAAGAACACCTAGATTTTTAACAGTTTTTAAAAATGGAAGACTGACTGAATCAACTACAATGGGAGGAAGAGAGGATATCTGAAGTTTAGTTTTGGAAAAAATAATAGCTTGAGTCTTACCAGGATTTAATATTAACATATTGCTTTTGGCATACTGAGAAATAAGGGCGAGGTCCATATTAATAAGGTCAATGGCACTGCTGAGCTCATCAGGAGAGCACTCAAGGTAGATCTGGGTGTCATCCGCATATTGATGGAGTTTGGATGATCGTAAGTGCGTTGAGATGTCATTCACGTACAGTGAAAACAACAAGGGCCCCATCACCGAACCCTGAGGCACTCCTGATCGCAAAGGAAGGTCATCAGATTTGTTTAGGCCAATTTGCACACATTGAAATCTATCACTCAAAAAAGAAGCCATAAATCTGATAGCACTGGATGAAAACTTGAACTGTGAATAAAGTTTATCTAATAATTTTTGAATGCACATTGTCCCAAACGCATTCGAGAAGTCCAAAAGTACCATAATCATGACTCGGTTATTATCAAAACCCTCCCTGATCTCTTCAGTAATTTTTAATAATGCCGTAGTACAACTGTGGTTAGGTCTAAAGCCAGATTGGTTAGGATTCAGAAAATTGTTTTCATGAAGGTAAGTAGAAAGTTGTTTGTGAATTAGTATTTCCAATCCCTTGGACAATATTGATAACTTTGAAATTGGGCGCAAGTCATTAGGGCTCTTGGGTGAAGCAACTTTCTTAACAGGGGTAACAATAGCATGTTTCCATATGGCCGGAAATGTGGAGGACATTAAGCAAAAATTATATATGTGTGTTAAAAAAGGAAGGATAACTGACACAGTGGTAAATATAAAGTGAAGTGGTAGTCCATCACTACCAGTGGCTGGAGATTTAATGGAAGCTAGAGCCTCAAGGACATCAATATCTTGGACACTTCTGAAAGAAAAGCCTTCGCTTGTGTGACATGGTAAGGATGACGACGAATTAGGAGTAAATGCAGAGGTAGAGGAGACAAAATGGGTATTAAGGACAGTTGGGCAGAATTGACTTAGATTATCATTTTCTTTCTTAGAGTGGAGGCCCAATTTCTTTATATTAGCCCACAGAGCCTTAGGGTGAAATATGGGTTTAAGCAGAGAATAGTATAATTTTTTCTTTGCTTGTCTTATCATTGATTTAGTTTTATTGCGCTGTATTTTGAAAAGCTCAAAGTCCTTGGGGTCTTTAGTCTTTTTCCATTTTTTATATAACAAATTTCGGCACTTCATCGCCTTGCGAATGTCAGGGGTGAACCAAGGTGTTTCAGATCTCTTCACTAAAATTTTATGGAGTGGGGCAAATTTATCCATTAAATGGGATAAAAGAGAATAAAAGTAGATAACCATATCATTGGCTTCAGTGAAGCTATAAATCAAGTCCCAAGGAAGGGTGGAAGCATAATCCAAAAGAGCGTCTTTATTGATGTTTTTAAAATTTCTCAATTCCAAGAATTTAGGAACATGCCGGTGAGAGGGAATTTTATAAGCCACAACTAAGCAATTGTGAGCTGAAATTCCAGGTACATCAAACAGATGGACCCCAGCTACCTTAGACGGACTTTTTACAATGGCTAAATCGATGGTGCTGGAACTGCTTTTGGTAAAATGAGTTGGACCAGTGTCAAGAACAGTCAGGGAAAGAGCTGGTAACATAGAGTGTAATCGGCTGTAATTAGAGGAATCATAATTAGGATTACAGTTCATATCTCCAAGAATTATGATGTGATCATAGGACGATACCAATGAACTCAATGGTGATTCAAGGTCCAACATGTTTATTGGTTTATTATTTTCAATAATGAACCATTGGAATCGAGCATGAAAAAAAAATTCTTACCCCCCCTCAAAATTTGATGGTTTACGTTTCAAGATAATGTAGAATCCAAAACTGCAATAAAAATATTTCTGTCTGTCCGCCGTACGCCGTACGCCGTACGCCGTACGGGCCACTTTTCTTAGTTACCATGAAAAAAAATTGATGAAATTCGGGTTATAGGTTCCGTTCGGCGTCTAGTTGGTCCTCGAAGCTCGACGTTACTGTGAGTCATCTCTAAGGCGTTCAAAATAGGGGTTGAAATTTTCAAAACGCCTATACCATTTTTTTACGTAAATATTTTTACGGTTTTAAATAGTTCTTGAACTTGCGAGTTTTTTAAGACCATCCGGAGCATCGTACGTCCAGCCGTTCGTTCACAGTAAGGCCCCGAAGTTTGCACCGACAGGCATTTTCGACTCCAGTGTGAATGAAATTGTATACAATTCAAACCAAATCTCGTAACCAGAGACGCGCCCACAATAGGAATTTGTGAATACGGCCAATCATTGGTAGGGATCACCTGATTATATTGGCGGAGTATGAAGTCGAGTTGGTTGTTCTGTGATATTATTTAATTTGAAAAATGATGGCTCTATTGGAGTTTGTTGGTAGGTAGTGAAACTTGAACAAACGTTGAAGTATTATTGATGGGTAAATTATTACTACGGTAAATCATTACTCAACGGTAAATTATTACAGAACGGTAAATTATACCATCTTCGTAGAAGGGGCTGGAGTTTGTTGGTAGGTACTTTTGCAACTTTTTTCACTCCTAATCAACAATTTCTTTTCAGAACTTCATTATGTGTGTTTCTTTTTGTTAGGTACTGTTTGTCATCGGCAGAATCATTTTAGCAACATTTAACTCGTGATTTAGGTAGGTACCTAGTAACGAGTACGGGGTTAGGTACTAACCTACGGAGTGTCTGCTATCTACATAATATGCATATAATAGAATAGTACATATCATATTATATAGACGGGTTATCTATACATAGAGCTGTGATCTGTAACAGAAGGGTATTCTATACAAAATAATAAACCGTTGTGCAGGGATTTGCAGCGTTTTTTAGTATCAGGAGGACGATATACAGCGGCTAACAACACCTTGGTACGAGCAAACTTGATTTCCAAGAATAAAAATTCGATTTCCGAATCGTTAGATTCCAGGATAACGGAATGTTGCAAACCCTCCGCCAGATAGACGGCAACTCCACCCCCTCTTTTTTTCGACGATGAACAAGGGCGATCTTTTCTCAGTAGTTTGAACCCAGGAATCGCTACCTGCTTAGACGGAATACTCTTTTTGAGCCACGTCTCAGAGATTGCCACCGCAGAGAAATCACACCCGGAAACAGCAAGTTTGATCTCATCCACGTTGCAAGCCAAGCTTCCAGCGTTGAAATGTGCCACTCGAAGAACATGTTTAGAGTAACTGTTAACACAGTTAAGTATGTTGGAGTTACAAGGACCATCTACCGAAGTCTCGTCAGGATCAATAGTGGTACCAGAGTCAACTGAGATATTTAGCAAGCTCGGGCGGGGGGAATGGTCATCACCAACAGTCATTAGGGACCAGAAGCGCCACCACCATCAGAGCCAAACACATCAAATGCAAGAGACAGACAGCCAGATGAAGAAGAAATGAGTAAAAGGAGAAGGAGAAAGAATCAAAATGGGTAAAAGGAGAGTTGAGAAAGAAAGTTAGTAAAGACAAGTCAATAGAGTAGTATGAGAGAAGAATAAGTTCAACCGACAACCCAGACATTATACTAATTAAAATTGCAAGGCAAAGAAATTTAATGAATTGAATAAAAATTATGAAAAGTAAAAAATGAAAACGCATTAAGAATACAATGAACAAGTGGATGAGTAACTCCAAAAAATAAGGAAATCTTGAATGAAATCAAATAACAGGACACATAATTTCTCCAAGTGACAGGTCAAATTGTAATCACCTAGGTATCCTTTCAGAAACGCGAACTGATCAATGAAGTAGGCACCTCAGTCATGAGTGAGTTACGAGCAAGTAAGAACTACTAAATAATTGAGATCAAATCAATAGGTAGTGGGTACCTATCAGGTATCAATGTAGTACCTACCAAGATCAAATCAACACCTAGGCACCCACCTACTGAGCAGTCAAATCAAACCAAATATATACAAGTAATTAGGTATCAACATAGCAGCCCGGTAGGCACCGCTCTAAGAGTAGGGAACATAACTACAAATTGAAAGATCAAATTGAACATGATGTTGAAACATTGTAACACCATAGGCAACAGCGTTAAACACAAGAGTTACAACTTAGCTCAACATGACCGCTGGACTTCTTGGAATTCTTGCAGAGTAGTAGCTGAATGCATCTTGCCACCTGGATCGAGCCATCTAATACTGCCATTGATGGTCCACGTTTTGCGAAATCCTATTTCCTTAGCTACTTCTTTGTATAATAGACGGCGTGCAAAAGTGAGATCCTCCGCTACAACGCACCCAGTTCCAGCCAGAATCCTCTTCGCAGAAAAAATAGCAGCCCTAGTGCGGTTGTGAATGAAAGATACCACTATTGGACGAGGGCGAACTCTAGCGGCGGTGGTCAGTGCATCACTTCCGACCGAGATTTTCTGCGTCGGATGAAGCGGCTTTTTCCCAACTCTTCTACCCTTCGCAATAGCATCCATGGTCAAGGAGATTTGCATCTTATCACTCACAAACTCTGATATCACCTTTTCAACCTCCTCGTTATCAGATTCCGGAATACCATGGAAACAAAGATTCATGGAGCGCGAGTTTTGATCGAGTGTATCATAGTGATTAGCATGTATCCCGCTGTATTTGTTAAAAGCGTCGTTAATAGAGTCCATAAGGGAAGAAACAAGAGGCTGAACAGCGCCGTCAATGTTCGACTTTAGTTGATGGGCCGTTTCTTTATCTAGTCCTTTGACAGTACTGATTGCAAGGCCAATAGCCGCGGACAGAGAAGCATTGAATTCTTCTCCCGAAAACTTTGGGGATGGTTCATCTGGTATGACATTCACACGACGCTTCCGAAAATGTGGAGGCTTAGAGGCGAAGTTACCTTTCGTTGGGGTTAGGCTAAGTGGCGAGCTGTAGTGAGACATGTTCACTGGAGATCCAGACGATACACTGTAGTTATTCAAGTTATAAATAACAAAATGTACGTAGTTTATTGATAGTGTAACGAATCGAGATCAATTACTATTGATATAAAATCACACAGCCGAAATTACTGAGGAGCCACAATCAAACCTGTTCATCTAGTCACCGCCATCTTCAATTATGCCATCACTGGCAACATTGCAGTTAACACAAAAAGCGCTGCAAACTATTACACAACGGTTTATTATTTTATTAATTTTAATTTGGAATGCTCCAAAAATTCGATCTTTTATAAGGTCCTTATTGCCATGAGAAATGCTCCTACTGTCCTCAGGTGTCCTAACGACCTTTCCAGAGCCAAATACGAAAAAAAAAAATTATTTTCCTGGTTAACAACAGCTAGTCACGAACAGTACACCTCTTTTCTGACTAGTATTTATTCCTGAATTAAATTGCGATTGTTAGATTTTTACGTGTTTTACGTGTGTTGGCATAAATTTTCTTGAGCGGTACATTTTCTTAAATTGAATTAAATTGTATTGTAAGAAGTTAAATAGTTTTTTTTTCATGCTCGATTCCAAAGGTTCATTATTGAAAATAATGAACCAAAAAACAGTTAATACCATTACAATGTTCGTATATTTTTTGTTCATACGGAGCCATTATGCAGGTGGCCCTCCTAAATGAAAAATACGCTACGATTTTCGGCACCACCATTAGCCCCACTGGCGCTGGTAATGGTGCCAGCATGAAGAATAGCTATTTGATAGTGTCTTTCCTGGATTTCTCGATTAACAGTTATAATATTTATTGTTGACGTATTAATTGTTTAGTTGAATTTGTTCTCAATCTTACAAGCTGTATTTTGGTGGTTTGTCTGGGCATGCGGAACACTAGTTCTATACAAGAGTTGGATAATGGTAAATATCTTCTTGTGACAATATTTTGAAATATAAGGTCATCCGAAATTTTTTTCATTCATCTGAATTGTGACGCAGACGCCTGTAGCGGAAGCTGGTTGGAACTTGATAATTACGAGTATTATCCAAGTTAGACGGCTCAACCTATTCGGAATGAAGAAGGAAGTCGAGTACAAAAGATGCCGTTGAGAAAAGAGACCGTTACAGAGTTGGAATGTACTTGGAAACGAATACAAAACAAGAAACCAACACTGATGAAATCCTTTCCAACTCCTCAACCACTTCAACAGCCCCATTGACCGCTTCTCAAGTACGATTTTCCGTCTTTAATCCAGCTGACGAGGTATTTTATGATTATTATGCTCGAATTGGCTTTCTCTCCCCCATTCATACCGAGGGTGTCCGGAAGGCGAATATAGGGGCGTGACAACGGTCCTGACAACGTCGTCTCATTCATTGAATCGTGTTCCCTGTGTGCCCAGTACAGGAAGTGGCCCCTTCCCCAATTACGAAACATTGGCTTATTATGGAGTCACTTGTAAAATCAACGGTCTCACACAGCGGTTTCCCGACCTAATTTTGGTTGCCCCAATAAGACCTTTTGAGTTTTTCCTACACGTAAATCTTATTGTTGAAAGTATTTGACCACTGCTTGCATCAGAAGAGAGGAAATTCGAGATAAATGCGCTTTCTTGTTCGAATATTGTTTAATAAAAGTGTTATGGACATATTGCTTCACCGACGTACATTATTTGATTAATCAAGAATAATTGCATTTTCATAGTAGGTACTAATATTGATGTTGATGAGGAATAGTTAAGGGGGGGTTCATGAAAGTCTGGTTGTTCAGGAACTAGGTAATAATATTTATCCTAGGCTCGGACCTTCGGTAGTGAGGAATCAAAAAATTCAAAAAAAGCCAATTGCTGGTCATACACCTTGAATTTTGAGAGTATGCTTCTCTAATCATTGGTTCGCGCCGGCAGATTCGCCGCGAAAAACACATCGCAAAATATTCTGTACCACCATTAGCGCCGCTGTTGCCAATAATGAATAATCGCGAGAGTATGCAATTCTTGTTGGTATTGGCTTTGTCCGATTTCGGGTTTCTCAGTTCTTTTGGTGATATAAAGGAAATGAAGGAGAGGGTTTTGAGGAAATTAAGTTATTTTGAATTGAATTGGAATCGTGATTGAATAAAAAAAAAGTTTGCCCTCCAAAATTTAAATTTCCACTACCACTTTGCGTTTCAGACATCAAGGAACATTTTGCTTCCGAGTCTGCAAGGCAGCGGAAGCTTTGTTTTCACTTTCGAAATGAAAATTTTTTGTGCTCCAAAATCAAAATTTCTACCTGTATTTTGCGTTTCAGGGCCTACTGAACAAATTTGGTTTCGTGTCTGTCTGTATGTCCGTCTGTCCACACTTCCTTGCCACAGCCATAACTTCCACGATTTTGATCAGATTTCAATCAAATTTTCAGGAATTGTGTGGGTTTAGCGCTAGATGGTCCCCTATCAGTTTCATCATGATCGAATCATCGGTAGCCTCTGCGCAGGCGCTAACGAGATTTTCTTGTTACGGTCATAACTCCATCAATTTTGAACGGATTTTGGTCAGATTTTCAGGGATGATGCGGGTAAGGTCCCTTGAATTCCCATACGACATTCATCATGATTGAATCAGCGGTGGCAGTGGCACGTGGCACTGGCACCGCGTACATTCCAAACGCTGAGCATTCCAGACCATAGAACTATAATAAACCTGGAAGGCCCTCTTCGTTGACGAATGAAATTACGGGCTCCACACCCTGCTCAGCTGATGTGCTAAATTCTCCACTGTTCACCCTAGGAAGTTGAAATTTGATAGGGACTCTTTGCGTTCTCAGTTCTAAACGTGGACTAATTACTTTATCTTAAAGCATGAATACTAACTTCGAATTAGGTACCCTTATTATTAAATAACAGTTAAATAATTCCGTTAATTAATCTGAATCTTTTATGTTAATTAATCCGTTAATTAATCTGTTTCTTTATGTATGAAAATTTAATGGTGACACACTGTGAAGGCCACGAGGAAGCTTCCGTGACATGTCCTTGGCAGTGTATTTGGTTCCGTGTCTGTCTGTGGTGATTCCTTGTAACGCCCATAACTACCCGAAATAATGGTCGAAATCGACTGAAATTTGGAGGGTGGGTGCGGGTTGCGTCACAGATAGTCCCATACAAAAATCATAGAAAAATTGCTGTAATTGCTGTTTGCATGCGCAAACGTGAAATACTTGAAACTCCCATAACTACCTTCGTTATCGTTGAAATGATTTCAAATTCGGAGGGTCGATCAGGAATAACATTTTAATAGTTTCATAAGAATTTCATCAGAATCGTACTGTAACTTTCGTCTGTGCATGCGCGAACATGAAATGTTGACCATTACCTTGTAACGCTTCTAACTACACGAAAAATAGTTGTAGAGGGCTGAAATGTTGACAGTGCACGCGGGTTGGATTGCAAATGGTCCCGTTCCAAAAATCATGGAAATCGTTCCGTCTGCGCATGCGCAAAAGTGGATTATTTGAAACGACCTTAACTACCTTAAATATCGTTGAAATGAGTTCAGATTTGGAGGGTCAATCAGGAATAATACTTCGATAGTTCCTTATGGGTGAATATTGGAATCGTACTGCAACATTCTTCTGCGCATGCGCAAACTTGAAAAGTTGACAGTTTCCTTGTAACGCTTGTAACTACGCGAAAAATAGTCATAGAGAGCTGAAATTTTGATGGTGCACGCCGGTTGGATCGCAGATGGTCCCACATCAAAATGAACCTACCCAACTATTCTATACGTTCATGTGATTCAAGTGAGGAAGCTGTGCTGCCTATTCGAATTGGCAGGCGTTTTTCCGAGCACAGGTGGGGTGCCTGGTCAGCGGGCACTCTACCACGTTCATTCGGTGGACAGAACCTGGATTTTTTCCTGTTGCCCGAGACAGTGATGAAATGTTCAGATAAGTGACGGCACCGCGAAGTTTCTTCGGGGCGAAAATATGACTTCATGACGTCACCACCGAAAAATTCCATTACTCTCAGTGTGATGGAGTGAAGTCACCAGAAGGATTTACGTCGAAACATCGCGGTTTTCTCGGGAAGCCCCCCCCCCCCCCCCCCCCGGTTACACTCTCTTACTCGTTCCTGTAACAATTCTTAGTCAGTCGGGAAGCAGGAGTGTGCTAAGGTCTGACGCATTTGGGATTGACTAAGTGGGACTCGACGGGGGAGGGACGTCTCGTTGAACTGCTCCTGGAACTGCTCTAGGAACATGCCTTGGATTAAGCCGTTCCCCTGGGAACAGTTCAAGACCATCAGGACTCAAAATCTCCAGAGTGAATCGACAGTGGTCGTGTACACGGATCTAGCAACCATCGATTTTGCTATATTATTTTCATTTATGAACATCAGTAATTGAGAAGAAAAAAAATCCTCGAACCCTTTCATAAAACTTCAATGCCTTAATAATTTGACGATTTGTCATTCAAGATCACAGAGTGGATTCTGAGTGGATTCAGAATCCACTCAGAGAACCCAAAAACGCTCCAAAGTCCTTGTTACATGGGTTTATTATTCTACTGGACATACGTACACAAATTTCGGCTGTTCATTTATTGTTTCTTTCGTGTGCAATTATTAAAATGGCTATTTTTGATGGATTCCACCAGTTTTGGCCCCCAAAACACGAATTAGGCTCGGCTTTTCCTTTCAACAGATATTTTTGACATTGATAGTACCATTTAACTGTCTTGATTCACCTGGTCATACAACATCTAGTGTTACTATACAAATGTATGGTGATTTCAGAAGATTTCCCATGTTTTTGACTCATAAAAAATGAATTTCGGGAGCTTAACCTTCGTTACAAACTCAATTATTCACTCTTCGGTCAAAATCAACCTAATATTCGGTCTTATCGCCCTAAAAAACAGGGAAACGATACCTCACAAGCCCATGTTCACTGAAACCTCAAAAATCCCTCGAAAACCCCTGTTGGTTTATTATTCTGTGAATAATACACCTATGTATACGCTCAGCAGAAATTTTTTATAACACCCCCTCAAAATTTGTTCTTTTCCGTTTCAAGGTGCGTACTCGTAGATTCCAAAAATGCAATGTCCGTCCGCCGTCAGCCGTCCGCCGTATCACGTGTACAGGCTTCATTTTCGGTCTAAAAAAGTCGTTCTTTCGCACACATGCTCCATTTGGGCCCTAGTTGTGTCCCGAAACTTTTCAGCCCGATTGGAATATACCCAGGGGTGTTATGAGTGAAAATGTGTATAAAAATAGGACTTGTTGTGTTTCAATAACATGTTAGTAACATGAGGTTTTGAGGTATTGTTTTCCATGTTTTTGGGAAGACAAGACCGAAAATGGAGTCGATTTTGACCAAAGAGTGGAAAATGGAGGTTTTAACGAAGTTTCAGCCTTAAATTTAAGTTAAGCTATCTTGCATGTGAAATAATTGAAATGGCTATTTCTGATGGTTTCCACCAATTTTGGCCCCCGAAACACAAATTAGGTACGGTCCTTCTTTTTTTTTTCAAATAATTTTCGATCATTGGTAGTACCATTTAGTTGTCTTGATCCACGTGTTGACACTTTTTCTTGTGTTATTATACAAATTGATGTTGATTTCTGACGATTTTCCAGGTTTTTGACTAATAAAAAATCAATTTTGGGAGCTGAACATTTGGTAGAACATCAATTTTCCACTCTTTGGTCAAAATCGACTTCATATTCGGTCTTCCCGTCCCCAAAAACATGAAAAATGATAGCTCAAAAGCTGACGTTACTAAAACACAAGAAGTCCGTATTTTTATACACATTTTCACTCATAACACTCCTCGGTATATTCCGATCGGGCTGCACTTTCGGGACACAACTAGGGCCCAAATGGAGCATTTGTGCCAAAGAACGACTTTTTTAGACGGAAACTGAAGCCGGTATGTATGATACGGCGGACGGTGGACGGATATTTCATTTTCTGAATCTACGCACCTTGAAACGTTAAAGAAAAAATTTTGAGGGGGTGTTATAAAAATTTTTTGCTGAGCGAATACATTGGTGTATTATTCACAGAATAATAAACCGAAATCGTAATCTATACATATAATAAAACAGTGTCTGTTTGTCTGTTTGTTTGTTTGTTTGTTTGTCTCGGCATCAATTGAGAACGGCTGAACGTAGAAAGTTGCGGCTGGTACCATTTGACGCAGAATTTATCTGGGAAGGTTTATGAAAAATCCGCATTTGAATCTGTCCATCCGTTGAAACGCTATGAATGAAATACTACTAAAAAACGTGTTATAATCACTTCTATGAGGACGTTTATGCTTATAATAACTTTGAACGGTTGGACGTAAATCCGATTGTAATTAGATTCTGGATTCAGCTCGACGAGTACATTCAAGTGGTACTTCAATCAGGATGTTAGTGGGAGGGGGGTACAGGTTATGAGAAGGGGGGGGGGGGGGGTCTACAGAAATTTCAAAACTACTTGACCAATTGGAGTGCAACTTTGGGAATTTGTTGTGTGAACATTGAGGAATGTTTCTAACCAGGTAGGGAGGGTTCACAGGATACGGGGGGGGGGGGGTTAAAGGCAGTTAGGGTTGGCATTGGGGAAGGTTTCTGATCAGTTGAGGAGGGGGGGATACAGGCATATTAAAATACATGACCGTTGGCTCCATTTATTTAAATCGCAGCAACACGCGTCGGTTCAAATAGTATAATATATCATAAAACTGTTATGAGTGGGGCCTGTCCTAAAGGGGGTATCTGTTCTACCGTTGCGAAGCGCGGGTACACAGCTAGTATAAAATAGAAACCAATTTAATAATTTTTAAAATTCTGTCCGTCCGCGGTTTGTCAGTGCGGCCGAGAGGCGAAATCTTGCTCAGCTGCTGCAAACCATGTAGGTATAATAATATTCGTATGATCAATATTCGGAGCGGAATGATTAATTCGTTCAGCCCGTGGCAGTTCATTGTGAACCACCGCTCCCATAAATTCCAATAAAGTTGTCATGAGAGTTGAAATACTGCTTTATGAATAAATCTAAATCCAGGTATTGTGGTCTGTAGCTCGCCATATCAGGGAAAGGCGGCCGAACATATCAGGAAGGTTCGCCTTGTCTGCTCCATCGCCAGTACTCAGGAATATGAGTTATTAGCGTTCCCGTCTGTCACCGGTGAATCATTAACATTCGGTTTGCGACTTGACCACATTTGGTGTGAGGGTCGGTAACGCGGGAGATGTCCATTTGAGGGAAGCAAAGTGCGTTCGGATTATTGATATCGGTGGGAGGACTCGGGCTGACTCCACGTCAGGAGCTGGAGACGTTGACTCGTAGCCCCAGTTTGGTGGTGATTCTTCGGAAGGAAGTCCATTGTTTGATTGTTAGTAATTGTGATGGTGAAGGGAGGGTTATGTGGATAGATGAATACTGATGAACCGGGTTGGCTGACCCGAGGCGAGGCCACTGGCTTTGACCCCAGGAGTATGCGCACCTCGACCGGTTGATACAAACGTCTGCCAATTCGAGTACGATCACATGAACGTATAAGAATAGTTGGGTAGTTTCGTTTTGATACGGGACCATCTGCGATCCAACCCGCGTGTAACCTCAAAATTCCAGCTCTCAACGACTATTTTTCTCGCGTAGTTCGAAGCGTTACAAAGAAGCGGTAAAGATTTCATGTTCGCGCATGCGCAGACGAATGAAATTCATATGCAATTATCAAAGTGTTATTCCTGATCGACCCTTATAATCTGAACTCATTTTATTCGATATCACGATATTTAAGGTAGTTACGGGCGGTTCAAGTATTTCAAGTTTGCGCATGCGCAGAAGGGACGATTTTCATGATTTAGAAGTAGGACCTTCTGCGACCAAACTCGCGTACCCTCAAATTTTAAGCTCTCTACGACTATTTTTCGCATAGTTGGAAGCGTTACAAGGAAATGGTCAACAGGTCATGTTTGCGCATGCGCAGAAAAAAGTTGCATTACGATTCCAATGAAATTCAATTGGAACTATCGAAGTATTGTTCGTTTGACCGTCCAAGTTTGAACTCATTTCAACGATGTTTAGGGTTGTTATGGGCGTTTTAAGTATTTCACGTTTGCGCATGCGCAGACGCGACGATTTCCATGATTTTGGAGTGGAACCATCTGCGATTTAACCCGCGTGTACCGTCAACATTTCAGCTCTCTACGACTATTTTTCGCGTTGTTGGAAGCGTTACAAAGTAATGGTCAACATTTCATGTTCGCGCATGCGCAGACAAAAGCTACATTAGGATTCCAGTGAAATTTATCTGGAACTATTAGCGTGTTATTCCTAATCGACGCTCCAAGTGTTAACTCATTCTAACGATATTCAGGGTTGCTATGGGCGTTTCATGTATTTCACGTTTGCCCATGCGCAGACGAAAGTTACGGTACTTTTTCAATGCTTTTGGTATTGGACCATCTGTGACCCAACCCCCACCTATCCTCCAAATTTCAGTAGATTTCGACTATTATTTCGGGTAGTTATCGGCGTTACAAGGAATTACCACAGACAGACAGATAGGCACGGAACCCCCGGATGTTCCTTGATGTCTGAAACGCAAAATGGTTGTGGAAATTTTCATTTTGGAGGACAGACTTTTTTAAACTCAATCACGAATCCAAGGCTTCCCTGCCTTCGGCAGTGAGGAAGCAAAATAGACTATCATTAGAACTCATGATCTGGATTCAGTGAAATCAGTACTTCTGATGTACAGCAACTTTACGACAGCTTGAAATTACACTCAGCGTTGTTCTCACGCCAACTCACATGTTGCGGCTCACGACCACAAAGCCCATATTTCCCAAGGAAAAACATTCAGTCGTGCAGCATGGGCTTATGAGCAGATTCTCGAAGTAATACAGTTACCGACCTAATCTAACATTCGCACCTCTTGAACATTTTACACGGGTTTGACCATTAAAAACTACAAATTCAACCATTATTTTATTTCCCTCTAAGTGCATGTTTTTGTTACAAAAATTGTATATCCTACACAATTTCCTTCCCCTAAGTTTTTGTTTATTTTACGAAATTCATGGGAATTGTAAGAAATTAATTAGTTTAAAAAAAATTCTTCCACGCATTTTCTTTGCAGAAATTATTTTTTCTTTATTATTTCTCATTTCTCATCTTCGAACTCATCCTTTCATTTGCTATTAATATTTTTGGGCGAAATTTGGAACGTTTCATCTTTCAGTCAAGGGAAGATAAATTGTCTGCAGTGACACATATACATGCATGAATAGTGGCACATATATAATATATATACATGGTATATTGCCTTACATCTCCAATATTTAGCCATTTCGAACAAACTTTTAAACATGTTTACAAAGTTTAGGTACTATTGTTCAGTACCCTACCCAAGTGTGCCTTTACATTATATCCTACTTAAGTAGGTACCCAACATGCAGGAACACAAATTTGTTGGTTGCTAGAAAAATTCCACATCAAAACCCTGCACTTATTTTTGCAGTATTTTCCATCGCTGATTCACATGTTGAAGTTAGTTTCTCATTTTGTAACTTGGCTGAACGAAGTGAGGGAAGGGAAATATGTATGACGGCCGTATCCACTTCCTTGGACATCCCCTTAAGTAATTGCGTGGCTGTAGTTTCTATTATAGTCGCCCCGGTGATTCGCCTGCTGCGGTATTCAGGGTATTTACACCATCCGCTTCAGGCCGAACCGTAAATATCCAGGCCGAGGGGATCGGGATGTTCAACAAAAGCTGTTTGTTCGAGCTGGTAGTTGCCAGAGTTGGCTTTGGCGAAGTTCGCGTCCTTGACAAAACATAAACATTTACGTTCACTCAAAAATCTGCCGGTTATCACACGCGCTCGCCACCCCGGCATCCGAGAAAGGGAAACTTAATTCGGAAAATTTTTTACTGAAAAACAACAAATAAAATGCAATAAATATACAAAATTTAATAACAGCTGCAGCACTGCAACTGGATGGCATTTTTTCGAAAAGCGCCGTAGTTCGAAGACTTCAAACAGTAGGGTGTTTTTCTGACAATTGTAAATAGGTACTACCTGGTTTTTAGGTTTGGTTTATTTTCACTACCCAATGATCCCTCGGAATCTTGCATTACAAAGAAGAAGAAAAATCCCCTCAAAATAGAGTAGATTTGCCTTTCAAGGTAAGTAGGTACGGGGATTCCGAAAATGAAAAACGCGGCAAATCCCTGCACAACGGTTTATTATTTCGTACAGAATACCCTCCTGTTACAGATCACAGCTCTCTGTATAGATAACCCTTCTATATAACATATGTACTATTCTACACCCTCCGTAGGTTAGTACCTAACCCCGTACTCGTTACTAGGTACCTACCTAAACCGTTGTGTAATAATTTACCTGTATCGGTTCCCCTTCTACGGAGAGAGAATAATGAACCGTTGTGTAATAATTTGCCGATCAATAATACTTCAACGGTTGTTCAAGTGACAAAAGTACCTATCAACAAAATCCAGCCCCTTCTTGGTAGATGAGCCGTTGTGTAATAATTTACCATTTTGTAATGATTTACCGGTGTGTAATAATTTGCCCATCAATAATACTTCAACGGTTGTTCAAGTTGCAAAAGTACCTATCAACAAAATCCAGCCCCTTCTGGGTAGATGAGCCGTTGTGTAATAATTTACCGTTGTGTAATAATTCACCGTTGTGTAATAATTTGCACATTGTTTATTAATTTATCCATCAATAATACTTCAACTGACTGACAGTAACGTCGAGCTTCGAGGACCAACTAGACCCCGAACGGAACCTATAACCCGAATTTCATCAATCAATTTTCATCAATTTCAACGGCGGACAGACAGAAATATTTTTATTGCAGTTTTGGATTCTACATACCTTGAAACGTAAACCATCAAATTTTGAGGGGGGGTAAGAATTTTTTTTTTCTTGCTCGATTCCAATGGTTCATTATTGAAAATAATAAGCCAAAAAGGGGGAAAACGCTGCAAATTATTACACAACGGTTTATTTTTACCTGTATGGATGCCCATTCTGCGTAGATCACCGTTTTCTGTGGTCAGTACCTTCGAGCTCCACCCAGGGAAGCCCTAAATCGAGTACCTACTGGAGCCGGGCCGGGAATTACAGTTTCATAAAAATGCGCGGGATTCAATAATTCAATCATTAATTATTTTGGTTTATTATTTTCAATAATGAACCATTGGAATCGAGCATGAAAAAAAAAATTCTTACCCCCCCAAAAAATTATTTAGTTCAAGATCAATTAAAAAATGTAAGAAACCAAACCCTTCTATTGAAAGTTTTCGAGCTACGGCGCTCTGACCCCTTAGAGACGACTGACAGGAACGCCGAGCTTCGTGGACTGACTATAAAAAAAATAGACCCCTAACGGGACATAAAAACCAAATTTCATTTTATGGTTCATGTTAACTAATAATAGTGCGAAGTAGTACGGATTACGGTGGACCGACAGAAACTTTTTTATTGCATTTTCGGATTTTACACACCTTGAGACGTAAACCATCAAGTTTTCAGGTGGGGGGGGGGGGGGGGGGGTTAAAAATTTTTTTTTTCCATCCTCGATTCCGAAGGTTCATTATTGAAAATAATAAACCAAAAATTTCTGTACGTCCGCCTTACGCCGTACTTCGCATTTTTCTTAGTTACCATGAACCAAATTTGTTGAAATTGGTTTGTAGGTCCCATTTGGGGTCTAGTTGGTCCGCGAAGCTCGGAGTTACTGTCAGTCATCTCTAAGAGGTGAAGAACAGGGGTTGAAATTTTCAAAACGCCGTAGCTCGAAAACTTTCAATAGAAAGGTATGGTTTTTTACGTTTTTAATTTAATCTCGAACTAAAGAATTTTTTGAGACCACCCGGAGTATTGTACGCTCGTTTGCACTGAAAAGGTTCGTCAACTCGATCGTGAATCAAACGGTATAAATCTGGCCCAGATATCATCGCTAGGGAACACCTGATCATAATCACGGATGGCTGTATGAAGTCGAATTGGTTGTGTCTTCAAATGATATTGTGTCATTTGAAGAATGATGGTTGTTTTGAATGTTGTTGATTTGGTTCGGAGTCTGTCAAGCCGTCTGTGTATCTGCAAATGTTTGCCTCACGCATATCTTCCTCATTTCAAACGCGACTTCGCTGACACTGTCTGTGACCATGCGGGTTGGCCGAATATGATCCATATGAATAAAAAAACGATCGAGTCATCGGTACGGTCACTGCGCATGCGCAAAAGAGAATCCGTGGCACTTAATTTATCACGAATAAATTGTCCTAGTTTGATCAAGTTCTTTGGGTAGTTGGCAGTTGGCTTCTAGATGGTCCTCTATGAAATACGAGACGCTCGGATTATTTGTAATTAATCACTGCGCATGCGCAAACGCAAAACCTTGGGTATGTAACTACTCAAATTCTCATTAACCTGTGGACCGATTTTGTTGAAACTACGCAGAGGAATTTTCTTTCAACTTTTTAAAAAATTTCACGTTATGCTCCATGCATAACAACAAATAATTATAGATAAAATTCTCGAATCCGTCGCATATTTATGAAACTTCAGTTGGTCTGTCGTCTCCAGTACTCGATTGGGGCCTCCCGGGGGGATTTATGAGTGCAGGTAATGAACAC
This sequence comes from Leptopterna dolabrata, assembly GCA_954871275.1. Lineage (NCBI taxonomy): Eukaryota > Metazoa > Arthropoda > Insecta > Hemiptera > Miridae > Leptopterna > Leptopterna dolabrata. The sequence goes on along the minus strand of OX940975.1, from coordinate 3,284,306 downwards.
ATCAAAAAACAGCGATCTGTGCAGACGCAGCATGTTTACAGGAATATAGTAAATCGTTGCGTAATCAGTTGCAGCGGTTTCTTACGTTTTTTAATTGATCTTAGCTAAAGAATTTTTTGAGACCACCCGGTGCATGGTACGTTCAGCCGTTCGTTTGCACCGAAAAGCTTCGTCAAATGATCGTGAATGAAACTATATAAATCCAGCCCAGATATCATTGCTGGGGAACACCCGATTACAATCACAGATGGCTGTATGAAATCGAGTTGGTTGTTCCGAGATATTATTTCATTTATAGAATTACTAGCCTGACCGCTCGCTTCGCTCGCTATCCGAGATTCGCTGTACGCAGAATCGTGGAACCAACAAACGACGGAAAAATCCCATAGCCTACCGGGTATTCGTGCCAAATTTGGTCGATATCCGTCAAGCCATTCAGGAGTTGACCATGGTCGACCATAGTTCCGCTATGGTCAGGGAATTAAAAATGCGACGTTGCACAACTTGGGAGCCTACTGGATATTCGTGCCAAATTTGGTCGATATCCGTCAAGCCATTCAGGAGTTGACCATGGTCGACCATAGTTCCGCTATGGTCAGGGAATTAAAAATGCGACGTTGCACAACTTGGGAGCCTACTGGATATTCGTGCCAAATTTGGTCGATATCCGTCAAGCCATTCAGGAGTTGACCATGGTCGACCATAGTTCCGCTATGGTCAGGGAATTAAAAATGCGACGTTGCACAACTTGGGAGCCTACTGGATATTCGTGCCAAATTTGGTCGATATCCGTCGAGCCGTTTGGCCGTGCATAGAAGGACAGACAGACAGACAGACAGAGATCCGTTTTTATAATATAGTAGGGATGGTTCTTCGAATTCAGATGATAGCTACTTTTTCAATATGAACAAACGTTATGCTTCATGAATAACAAAAAATAGCAGCGTTTTTATAGGTGAATTCGTATCGCCTCAGAAACACTTAACTGTCTCCGAGGAAACTTGAATTCGGATGACAGCCCCAGCGCCAAGCTTCCTTAGCAAGGAGCTATTTATCGTACATCTTTGCAACCTTGCTCGGTTTTCTCTACGATGATTTTTATTGTGTTTAACATCAATCTGTCGTACCTTCAACGGATTACTTTTGTAATACGGCTCGGCAGTTCTCGTACAAGGCTTTATTCTAGAATGCAATCGGCTAATATTCTCGTCGATACCTGAGAAGACCCTGATTGTTGACATTTAGAATTTTAGAATAAGGAAATTGATAACAATAACTATCTCTTGGCACCCCTGGTTCTGCTTGGTGAAATAAGTGACAGATTCCCAGAGAAAGAAGTATACGAGTAAGTATTTTTGGATTCTGTTGGAAGTTACCTCATCAACGTTAAGCCAAGGGAACAGCTGCAACTGACAAAGAGGCAGTTAGTTCCCTCTTCCCTTCTTAGGTCTTGTTTATCCTACTCGCTCCGATCGGGGTTTTTTTAATTCCAAAATTAAACTCGGTCTGTTGTTCCATGTTCTGCTCCCCATGCAAGAAGGCGGAACACAAAAAATTATTTATATACTGAAGATAAATTAGAAAGAATTATTAATTATAATTTTAGAATTAAAGAGAATTATTACAATGTTATTTATAAAAAACTAGCGGATCACCCGGGTGTTGCCCCGGTTGGGGTGCGTAAATAACTGGACGTAAAGTTCATTTTTATACAACCACGAAGAAGGAAAAAATACACAGTAGAACATCTGATTTAAATCGAGTTGTCCTAAAATGGAGTGAACTTTCCTTGTGAAAACAACTTTGAAAAAAGATTTGACGCCGTGTTGATAGGTACCAATAAATAACTCGGCGAGTTGCTGCGAACATTGTAAATATGTAAATAACTCGGCAAGTTGTGGTCCTAGAAAAATCGTTCGCCACTTTTCGGAAAGAGGGGAATTTGCCCTAGCCGAGGACACCACTCACGACCCGAGATGAAAAACTCGACGAAACTGCTTTTCCCATTTTTCTTGACAACGACATTCTCGACAACAACTTTTCAAGATCGGGGTTGCTAGGAATAGCCTGAAAACCGTTGAAGGAAGTCTCCACCGAGAATGCAACCTAGTCAGAAACCATCCCCGGTGTTCCCAAAACATATTCCCAAAGTTTCATCCCGATCGGTCGAGTAGTTTAGGAGTCTATAGGGAACATACATACAGACAGACATTCATTTTGGTTTATTATTTTCAATAATGAACCATTGGAATCGAGCATGAAAAAAAAAATTCTTACCCCCCTCAAAATTTGATGGTTTACGTTTCAAGGTATGTAGAATCCAAAACTGCAATAAAAATATTTCTGTCTGTCCGCCGTACGCCGTACGCCGTACGGGCCACTTTTCTTAGTTACCATGAAAAAAAATTGATGAAATTCGGGTTATAGGTTCCGTTCGGCGTCTAGTTGGTCCTCGAAGCTCGACGTTACTGTGAGTCATCTCTAAGGGGTTCAAAATAGGGGTTGAAATTTTCAGAACGCCTATACAATTTTTTTACGTAAATATTTTTACGGTTTTAAATAATTCTTGAACTTGCGAGTTTTTTAAGACCATCCGGAGCATCGTACGTCCAGCCGTTCGTTCACAGTAAGGCCCCGAAGTTTGCACCGACAGGCATTTTCGACTCCAGTGTGAATGAAATTGTATACAATTCAAACCAAATCTCGTAACCAGAGACGCGCCCACAATAGGAATTTGTGAATACGGCCAATCATTGGTAGGGATCACCTGATTATATTGGCGGAGTATGAAGTCGAGTTGGTTGTTCTGTGATATTATTTCATTTGAAAAATGATGGCTCTTTTGGAGTTTGTTCGTAGGTAGTGAAACTTGAACAAACGTTGAAGTATTATTGATGGGTAAATTATTACTACGGTAAATCATTACTCAACGGTAAATTATTACACAACGGTTCATTATACCATCTACGTAGAAGGGGCTGGAGTTTGTTGGTAGGTACTTTTGCAACTTTTTTCACTCCTCATCAACAATTTCTTTTCAGAACTTCATTATGTGTGTTTCTTTTTGTTAGGTACTGTTTGTCATCGGCAGAATTATTTTAGCAACATTTAACTCGTGATTTAGGTAGGTACCTAGTAACGAGTACGGGGTTAGGTACTAACCTACGGAGGGTCTGCGATCTACATAATTATGCATAGAACAGTACATATTATATTATATAGACGGGTTATCTATACATAGAGCTGTGATCTGTAACAGAAGGGTATTTTATACAAAATAATAAACCGTTGTGCAGGGATTTGCAGCGTTTTTATATATAGAGATACTCCAAATTCTGTTTATATCAGACAGACCTTTTCTGACTAGACCGATGTTGAAAATTCTATCAATAAACAGCCGTTCACAATCATGTTGATGTCAGCCTATTTTGGGCCACCAAAAAAGAGGCCCCAGGTCCCCGCAAAATATTATAATTAGACGGGCTACCTACATCGTTCATTGTCATTTGCCCCAACTACCTGCTTCTACTTCCGTAATCCCGATAGCCTGATCCCCCACCCCCCACATCCACTTTCTTTTGGCGCAACGGCCTCTTACTTATATACTTAGTCTTAGTCCCTCCATACTTCATGACCACTGCCCTTTCAAGTACCATTTACGATGAAGCGTATTCACTATACCTTGGATTTCTTAACATTATCACGAATATCTGCGAAGAATTAGATAACCTGTAAGGAAATTAGTGTGGAACGCGGGATTGACATAACCGCCCATCATTGCCCCGTTCGGCAGTTAAGTTTTTCAGCTAAGCTTTATAAAATACGATTTGAATATCCAGTACAAACGTCTGCCAATTCGAGTAGGCAGCATAGCTTCCTCACTTGAATCAAATGAACGTGTAAGAATAGTTGGATAGGTTCGTTTTGATACGGGACCATCTGCGACCCAACCCGCGTGTACCCTCAAAATTTCAGCTCTCTACGACTATTTTTCGCTCGCTTTTTTTACAAAGAAATGGTCAACATTTCATGTTCGCGCATACGCAGACAAAAGTTACATTACGATTCCGATGAAACTCATATGGAACTGTCAAAGTATTATTCCTGATCTACCCTCAAAATCTGAACTCATTTCAACGACTTTTAGAGTAGTTTTAGGCGTTCAAAGTATTTCACATTTGCGCACGCGTAGTCGAAATTTAGGGTATTTTTTCAATGACTTTGGTATGGGACCATCTGGGACACAACCCGCACCTTCCCTCCAAATTTCAGCCCATTTCGACCATTATTGGAGGTAGTTATGGCTTTACAAGTAATTACCACAGACAGAAAGGTAGTGAAAATTTCCATTTTGAAAGACAACTTTTTTTCACTCAACCACGAATCCGAGGCTTTCCTACCTTCGGTAGTGTGGAAGCAATAATCGTCCTAAAAACTGGCGAATTGAATGACCTAGATTAGGAATGGGAGATAAATAAATTTTCGCGAAATTTCTGACCCTTGCCATGGTTCTCGATTTAGGAGTATAAAATAAGCTGCCTAACCCATAACTATCCTGTGCAACGCAAGGATGTGTAATGTGTTCAAACTCCTGTTGATACCTCCGATGGATGGATGGCGAGTGATTAGAGGTAACTTACAACTGGAATTTGAATGTATTACCTGTAGTTTTTGTAGGTGCCGTACCGCTACAGGTTTAGCCGTCTCAATGGCTGGTTGCTGCAGCTGAAAGGCTTTTGAAACTGTGACTCTACGTGTGTTGGCAATAATTGAAACAAAAGGAATTTAGCAATATGAAAGAATTTATTAGGCAACGTACAAACAAGTTGGGGGTTCCCGAGGGGGGTTGACTCGATACAATGAAGCAAAAGTAATTACGTTAAATTCGCGGGTTGATGGGATTCTACATACAACGCAAAAGGGGCAATAATAATGAAAGCAAGAGATGTTACATGAAGTGTGGCAATGTGTAAGTGATCGTGGGTCAACAGAGTCGGGTCGCTGATGGGTTCAGGTTGGGTTCTATGGCTGGGTTCGCTGGGTTCAGTTTGGAGACTTTGGGGGTGAAATGCAACAGGTTCAGGGCTCAAATTGAGAGAAGTCTTCAGAGGTACTGAAACAAAACGGGGAACGTTCTGGATTACCTCCGCAAGAAATGGAGTGTTTGGAGAAGGCCTGAGGGGCACTTTTACGCGACAGTGTCGCCTAAGTCTCAAATATGAATAAAGGGGCTTCGGGTCTTACCTCCAATATTCTTCCGGGCTCGTCTCGGGTAGTCCGTCTCCTCGCTCGTCCTGGCTCCGGCGTCGTCTCCTCCTGCAACAGGGGCGAGATTACGGCAGCACCTTATTGCTGAGGGCAAGGGCTCGCCGGGTGCTTCCTGGCCGTGGCTGGTGGCAACAATGGTAAACCTCCCGTCCCTCTCTCTCTTTACGTCGATTATAAAAGGAATTTCCAAAAGGGGCAGTCAAATCAAAGGTCCAAATCACACTCACTACAACTTCAACAACTGGGGTCAAAAATGGCTACTACACTCCCAAAGGGGTCTCAGGGGTACGTTCTCGGTTACTGGTACTGTCTCAGGTAGAGTCTCCGGGTGAAGTGTCATGGCGGTAGGGAGCAGGGGATATTTATACCCGCCCCTCCTCCAGATGCGCCGGGGAGAGGCGCAGAAGGCCTCCTCCCTCTTGATTCTACCGCCCGAGTCAGCGGCCGCTTTCCACTTTGCGCCTAAAATTTGACTACAGATGATTGAGCTGTTGTGCAATGATGATCGCTTTGAGTCAGTGGGGTTTCATTTTTCTTTTAATAGAAATAGTGTAAGCAGCTACTGGGTGAACTTTCATAATATTAATTCTCCCACAGGGGCGTTGCGTCCACTTGGGCCACTGCCCCGGCACTCAAAAACACTAGGAGTAAAAAAAAACTCCAACCACTGTTCAGTTGGCATTTGAACTTCCCTCCATACACTGTTCACAAAGTTCAACAGCGGCTCGCCAGATTTCTTTGGCTATGGAACGGAAATTCTATGGATATTCAATATTATAGTAGAGAACAAGCATGTCATCGGAATAAAGCGAAAGTAATCGATGTCCTGCAATCGAAATCGAAACCTAGGCTCCTGAAACTGGTAGGTAGGTTTTGGGTCCTGGGACCGACTGTCGCCATGGCAACTGAGAAAAGTGGCCCATCCGCGCATGCTCAGTCAAGTAAAAATGTTGATCACCACACCCACTTTTGGTCCTGTCCCCCAAATCTGATTTCTACTCCAAAATCGTTCGTTTTCACGATCGATTCGATCCTTTCGATTCAATTTGTTATTGTTGTTTTTCTTGAGGGTGCCACGAAGCGTGCATTTGACTCAATTTGTAATCTTCGTCTTCTGATTGGTTTTTGTTGTCTCCTGAATTATATTCCCTTTCTCTGTTGAGCCAGTTGTCAGTTTTTAATTTTTTACGTCAAACTGTGCGCGTTTTGTGTTCGGTCCGGTTCTGATGACAGATTTGTATTCACGGTACCTATGTGTATTTTGTCCTGTTTGCTGTTTGTGGTCTTGCGAATTGATCGGCGTCCTAACGCACTGATAACTAACTGCCTAGCTTCAATTCAATAGCTTCTCCATTCAAGTAGGTACCGGCCGACGGGTCATAGTTTTGTTATATTTTAGTTTACTATATTTTTATAACACATGAATTCGGTGGCTATTTTGCAGTAGAAATTGTGGACGTTTTCGTACGACGACAGAGTGTTGATACCTTGCTTGGTTGACCTTTGCTGAATACCACTATCAGTAAATAAGGGAAGGGTGTTGTTGCCTTGCGGTATTTTGTAGAAAAATCTGTTGGTTTTGTGTTCTGGTTTGGTGCCCCCCCGTTTTCAGAGCCCACGCACTGCTACTGTTCCCCCACACAAATAGTAAGTAGTTACGAGTGATAATTATTCGAAGTGATCGAATAATGCAAACCAAACAATTAAGCACCCCCAGTCGCGACTTCGATATTTTCGAGGCCCTCGGTTTCGTTGAGGGCCTTATTTCAAGGAGGTTACGACTTCGGTTGCAATTCTAGACGACTCAGTAGTTAGGAAGCTCTAAGCCGATAAAGCGGCTATTTCGGGGAAGCTTCGTGGGGTGCTGTGGAGCGACAGAGGAGGGCGAGGGCACTGAACTGCTGACGTCAGCAGACGATTATTGATTAATGCAGATCGTTACTGTAGCAATGAGGGGGCCCTGAAACCGTTTTATACCCACAAATAGCGAACTTTTTTTCTTCTTTTTTTTTTAAATTCGTATTGCGCGATATTGCAGTCAACTGCGTGTGTCGATATCACGGATACATAGCGTGAGCAGGCGGCACTACCACGCATCTACTCAACAGACTGACCCAACATTCACCATTTATTATTATAGAAACCGAAGCCCCACACCAAAAGTTGTTCAGTGTCTTCTTTCAGTAATTATAAATTGAAACTTGGAAAGCTATGATACAATGAAAATAATACGTAAAATACTTACATACACATAAATAAAAACATAATGCATAGGTAAAATACCCTACAATACATAAAACACATAAATAAATAAATACATACATACAGCCACACACATACATGCATACATACATACAATAAATAGGTAAATACATACATACATACATACATAAAATACGTAATGCACCAAAATACGCGATGTCAATGAAAAAAAGAATAAAAAACACTGCAAATTATTAAAACAGAACGGTTTCTTATTTACCTGTATAAATGCCCCTTCTGGGTAGATCACTGTTTTCTGTGGTCGATACCCTCGAGCTCCCCCCAGGAAAGCCCTAAATCGAGTATTGGAGCCAACCCGGAAATTACATATTATCATAAAAATGCGCGGGATTCGGGTCACGATTTTTTGCAGAGCCACCTACTCTGTATTGGCATGACTACTGTCCCGACAATAATTTTCTACAACGGACGCTGAGCAACTAGACCAGTGCCCTAGATTAATACAATTTCGACTTGACGACGATTCCGATTGGAAAAACGCTGCAAATCCCTGCACAACGGTTTATTATTTTGTACAGAATACCCTCCTGTTACAGATCACAGCTCTCTGTATAGATAACCCTTCTATATAACATAAGTACTATTCTACACCCTCCGTAGGTTAGTACCTAACCCCGTACTCGTTACTAGGTACCTAACTAAACCGTTGTGTAATAATTTACCTGTATAGCTTCCCCTTCTACGGAGATAGGATAATGAACCGTTGTGTAATAATTTGCCCATCAGTAATACTTCAACGATAGTTCAAGTTGCAAAAGTAACTATCAACAAAATCCAGCCCCTTCTTGGTAGATGAGCCGTTGTGTAATAATTTTCCGTGGTGTAATAATTTACCGTTGTGTAATGATTTACCGTTGTGTAATAATTTTCCGTTGTGTAATAATTTGCCATTGAGTAATATTTTACCTATCAATAATACTTCAACGGTTGTTCAAGTTGCAAGAGTACCTATCAACAAAATCCAGCCCCTTCTTGGTAGATGAGCCGTTGTGTAATAATTTACCGTTGCGTAAAAATTTACCGCTGTGTAATAATTTGCCATTGTGTAATAATTTACCCATCAATGATACTTCAACGGTTGTTCAAGTTGCAAAATTACCTTTCAACAAAATCCAGCCCCTTCTGGGTAGATCAGCCGTTGTGTAATAATTTACCGTTGTGTAATAATTTACCGTGGTGCCATAATTTACCGTTGTGTAATAATTTGCCGTTGTGTAATAATTTGCCATTGTGTAATAATTTGTACCCATCAATAATACTTCAACGTTTGTTCAAATTTCAGAAGTACCTACCAACAAAATCCAGTAGTCCATCACTTGTCAAATGAAATAATATCGCAGAACAAACAACTCGACTTCATACAGCCATCCTTGATTATAATCAGATGCTCAGTAGTTATGATATCCGGGCCGGGTTTATACCGTTTGATTCACGATCGTGTTGACGAAGCTTTTTGGTGCTCACGAACGGCTGGACGTAAGATGCTCCGGGTGGTCTCAAAAAATTGTTTAGCTCAAGACAAATTTAATAACGTAAAAAAAACCATACCCTTCTATCGGAAGTTTTCGAGCTACGGCGTTCTGAAAATTTCAACCCCTATTTTGAACCCCTTAGAGATGACTGACAGTAACGTCGAGCTTCGAGGACCAACTAGACCCCGAACGGAACCTATAACCCGAATTTCATCAATTTTCTTTCATGGTAACTAAGAAAAGTGGCCCGTACGGCGTACGGCGGACAGACAGAAATATTTTTATTGCAGTTTTGGATTCTACATACCTTCAAACGTAAACCATCAAATTTTGAGGGTGGGTAAGAATTTTTTTTCTTGCTCGATTCCAATGGTTCATTATTGTAAATAATAAACCAAAAGAAGTCACTTATAGTGGGCTGCTAGGAAGGAGATGGCAATGCGGCCTCCAACTGGCGAATCGTTGAAAAAATATATATATATATTTCAAATTTGCAGCTTGTAATTTCTGGTTTTAGTGTATTTTATAGTTACACTGGCGATTTCATCGTCAACAGTAATTCTATTAAAATGCCAAAATATACAGAATAATTACCATTCAAAGGATGGCCTTTCTGTGTAAATGAGTGCTATTCAAGGCGTAATTTCATCATTCAAAGAACATGATCCGGTCGAGGGGACCTCGGAATGTGAAGAAGTGAAGGTGGAAGAAAAAGGCCGCCTCAATAGATTAGAAGGCAAAACGAGAGGAAGACTTGAACAGAAAAGGCGATCTGTTACAATTACCTTGGTGAGCCTGACGGTATTGCGACACGATATGCACGGCGATCGGGAGGGGAGTGGGGGGTGTACAGCATTGACGATATGAGACTGGAGGGGAGGGGAGGGGAGGGGGTCCTTGACACCAGCATCGTCGCCCAACGTTATGAAAACACATTCGGATGGTTACGACGGATGACGCAGACGCTGAATCATCGCCAGTCACTGAAAAACGCTGCAAAGTCCTTGTCACATGGGTTTATTATTCTACTGGACATACGTACACAAATTTCGGCTGTTCATTTATTGTTTCTTTCATGTGCAATAATTGAAATGGCTATTTTTGTTGGTTTCCACCAGTTTTGGCGCCCAAAAACACGAATTAGGCTCGGCTTTTCCTTTCAACAGATTATTTTTGATCATTGATAGTACCATTTAATTGTCTTGATTCACCTTTTGATACTATTTCTAGAGTTATTATACAAATTTCCCATGTTTATTTCCCAATACAAAGTCCCATATTTTTGACTCATAAAAAAATTAATTTTGGGAGCTTAACCTTCGTTACAACCTCAATTCTTCACTCGTTGGTCAAAATCAACCAAATATTTGGTCTTCTCGCCCTAAAAAACATGGAAAACTATACCTCACAAGCTCATGTTCTCTAAAACCTCAAAAATCCCATATCAACCCTGGGTGTATGCCGATCAGGCTGCCAGGTTTTGGAGCACAACTAGGACCCAAATGTGTTCCCAAATGGGGATCCGAACTGTGTGCGGAAAATCGACGATTTTCGACAAAAATTTAACGTAAATTTAAGGCTGAAACTTCCTTAGAACCTCAATTTTCCACTCTTTGGTCAAAATCGACTTCATATTCGATCTTCTCGTCCCAAAAAACACGGAAAACTACCTCAAAAGTAGGTACCCATTTTTATCCACATTTACACTAATAACACCCCTGGGTATATTCCGATCGGGCTGAAAAGTTTCGGGACACAACTAGGGCCCAAATGGAGCATGTGTGCGAAAGAACGAATTTTTTAGACAGAAAATAGAGCCGTTACACGTGATACGGCGGACGGACATTGCATTTTCTGAATCTACGCACCTTGAAACGTAAAAGAAAAAATTTTGAGGGGGTGTTATAAATTTTTTTTGCTGAGCGAATGCATAGGTGTATTATTCACAGAATAATAAACCAAAATCGCAAAACCGTGATCGATGAAACTCACAGTGAACTGGCAAAGCACTCCAATATGTACAAACCGACATCAACAAACCTGACACAGTGAATGTCTGCATGAAAATGATACCTTAACAATATCAGCCCTTCAGCACCACTCCCACCTTTAGCTGTCTGAATCTGTGTATTCACTTCGTGTAAGTGTGGAGGAATAATGTCAGATGGTAGGTAGGTCCCTAATAGGCAGTTACGAAAGTTCCAAATATTTTCAAAATACCTAGCGTAAGACCCTCTGACCCCCCTTACTGGATCCACCCTCGTATAATGTAATTATATATTCGGCATTGCTAGGCTAATAGTAGTATAACACTGCCGTGAAAAGGTGAAACGCCTCAAATCTCAAAATTTCAACTTTTCAGGAGAGCGCTTCAATGTTTTTGCACAGTCCCTCCAGTTGATGACAAATTCAAAATTTCTTCGACAGTCGTTCAAGAGATGTTTGGTGTTTACAACGAGATAACATAATCGCTAAAATAATCGATTCTAATAGGCCGAAAATGATCATGAGGCGTTTTATTTTATTTCCATCGAGCTTTCTTTCTGTTCAGAAATTATTAAAGGTAGAACGCCTTGGGGTGTTTTTCCTTTGAACAAATCAAAAAAAGTAGCACGATTAATTGATTTAAAACGCCTCGGGGCTCTATCTTGGCCCGTGCTGATGATGAAATTGAAAATGGCACGATAATTTGCTTAAAAACGCCTCATGTTGTGTGCTCAGCTGTTATAAAAATCTGAGGAAGAACTTCGGAAATGAAGCAGCGAGTAAGAGGTAAAACGCCTTGTGTTGATTTTCATTGAGATGAGGCGTTTTACCTTTGAATCTGAAGTACGAATTGACGAATTGAGGCGTTTCTGATGCCGATTTGAGGCGTTTTACCTTAAAATAGGTTTTTAAAAAAAGGCGTTTAACCTTTTATTGCGACATTTTTTCAAATTTTTGGATTGAAAGTTGACAGTTTTCCAAATTAAAGTTTTAATTTTTGACTCTGCCATTGGAAAGAGCGTCCAAAAATTAGGGGGGGTATCTGAGAACATCATTTTCGACAATTTTCGAGATGAGGCGTTTTACCTTCGAATCTGAAGTACGAATTGACGAGTTGAGGCGTTTCTGATGCCAATTCGAGGCGTTTTACCTTGCAATAGTTTTTAAAAAAACCAGTCATGCAGCATGACTTAATGAGCGAATTTCAAAGAAATATTCGAATTAATGGCTATGGTTTTGAATAAAGGAAAACTTCGGTCTAAAATTTGGTTTTCTATGTATATTCTCTTCGTATTTATTTTAATTTGTACGTTTTGTCCATCCTGATTCTACCGTTTGTTTATTACGTAATTGTACTAAGTGCTTATTTATTTGATCGCTGTGGGTAAATTCAAGGAGTTGTACTAATCGTTTGCCTCCCCCTTTTTTGCTTCGAACTCTCGTCTTCAATTAATACTTCTCACATATTTCAATCTGACCACTCTAAGGGGGTGGGGGGGGGGTAAGAGTTTAAAGATTATCCTAGTTTTGGGTAATTTTTGCGCACTTTAAATGCTCTAATTTAAGAACGGATTTAGATATCTAAAATCCGATTTCACTATCGTGTTCAGCGTGCAAAAACCTTTAAAATGAGGGGTCACTTGTTAGAAAATAACATTTTGGGGATTTTTGGGTAATTTTTGCGCACTTTAAATGCTCTAATTTGAGAACGGATCAAGATATCTAAAATCCGATTCCACCATCGTGTTCAGCGTGCAAAAACCTTTAAAATGAGGGGTCACTTGTTGGAAAATAACATTTTGGGGATTTTTGGGTAATTTTTGCGCACTTTAAATGCTCTAATTTGAGAACGGATCAAGATATCTAAAATCCGATTCCACCATCGTGTTCAGCGTGCAAAAACCTTTAAAATGAGGGGTCACTTGTTAGAAAATAACATTTTGGGGATTTTTGGGTAATTATTGCGCACTTTAAATGCTCTAATTTGAGAACGGATCAAGATATCTAAACTCCGATTCCACCATCGTGTTCAGCGTGCAAAAACCTTTAAAATGAGGGGTCACTTGTTGGAAAATAACATTTTGGGGATTTTTGGGTAATTTTTGCGCACTTTAAATGCGCCAAAACCCTCCTTAGAGTAGGCCAATTTCGCCCATCTTCGAACTTAGCCTTTCGATTGCCAAGATAGATTTTTTGTGCAAATTTGAGCTGTTTATCTCAATTCTATCGAGAGTTATCGTCTGGAGTGACACATATATAAATAAATATATAAATATATATATATATATATACATATAAAAAAGTGTTAAATTTCAGGAATCGTTTTAGAATGGTCTGAAACGGATTTCTATGAAGAAAATTTCCAAAAATTTATATTATTTAAATTTCGAAGCCATTGCAATAGCTTCATTTTCTTTGAAAATTCGCTAAAATAGGTACTTTTTGTGTTTTAGTAACATGTTAGTAAAATGAGCTTTTATGGTATCGTTTTTCATGTTTTTGGGGACGAGAAGACCGAATATGAAGTCGATTTTGACCAAAGAGTGGAAAATTGAGGTTGCATCAGATATTCAGCTCCCAAAATTGATTTTGTATGAGTCAAAAACCTGGGAAACCGTCTGAAATCACCATCAATTTGTAGAATAATACTAGAAAAAGTGTAAACAGGTGGATCAAGACGATTAAATGGCACTACTGGTTTCTGATGCCGATTTGAGGCGTTTTACCTTGAAATAGTTTTAAGAAAAGGCGTTTAACCATTTATTGCCACATTTTTTCAAATTTTTGAATTGAAACTTGACAGTTTTCCGAATTTAATTGTAAATTTTTGACTTTCCCATTGGAAAGAGCGTCCAAAAATTAAGGGGGGTATCCGAGAACACCATTTTCAAAAATTTTCGAGATGAGGCGTTTTACCTTCGAATCTGAAATACGAATTGACGAGTTAAGGCGTATCTGATGTTGATTTGAGGCGTTTTACCTTAAATAGTTTTTAAAAAAGGAGTTTTTACCTTTTATTGCCACATTTTTTCAAATTTTTCAATTGAAATTTGGCCATTTTTCGAAATAAATTTTTAAATTTTGACTGTCATTGGAGAGAGCGTCCAAAAATTAAGAGGAGTATCTGAAAACCCCATTTTCGACAATTTTCGAGATGAGCGTTTCTTCCTTCTTATAGCAGAATGGTAGGTACTACTAGTTGCCTCCTACATCCAGACTGCCGTTAGTGGCTGAAAGCGGCTAGCGGCTGTGGCAGGGTTGGCAGACATTTTGGTATATTATTCTGTGAACAATACACCTATGTATTCGGTCAGCAAAACATTTTTATAACACCCCCTCAAAATTTTTTCTTTTCCGTTTCAAGGTGCGTAGATTCCAAAAATGCAATGTCCGTCCGCCGTCCGCCATGTCACGTGTACCGGCTTCATTTTCGGTATAAAAAAGTCGTTCTTTCGCACACATGCTCCATTTGGGCCCTAGTTGTGTCCCGAAACTTTTCGGCCCGATCGGAATATACCCAAGGGTTTTATGAGTGAAAATGTGTGTAAAAATAGGTACTTTTTGCTTTTTAGCAACCATGTTGGTAACATGAGCTTCTGAGATATCGTTTTCCATGTTTTTGCGGACGAGAAGACCGAATATGAAGTCGTTTTTGACCAAAGAGTGGAAAATTGAGTTCTACCAAATGTTCAGCTCCCAAAATTGATTTTTTATGAGTGAAAAACCTGGGAAATCGTCTGAAGTCACCATGAGTTTGTATAATAACACTGGTATATGTGTCAACACGTGGATCAAGACGATTAAATGGCACTATCAATGATCAAAGATAGTTAAAAAAAAGGAGCATACCTAATTTGTGTTTTAGGGGCCAAAATTAATGAAAACCATCAGAAATAGCTATTTCGATTATTACGCATGAAAGAAACAATAAATGAGCAGCCAAAATTTCTGTAGGTATGTCCAATAGAATAATAAACCCATGTGACAAGGACTTTGCAGCGTTTTGGTTTATTATTCTGTGAATAATACACCTATGTATTCGCTCACCAAAAAATTTTTATAACACCCCCTCAAAATGTTTTCTTTTCCGTTTCAAGGTGAGTAGATTCCGAAAACGCTGCAAAGTCCTTGTCACATGGGTTATTATTCTATTGAACATACCTACAGAAATGCTGGCTGTTAATTTATAGTTTCTTTCATGTGAAATAATTGAAATAGCTATTTCTGGTGGTTTCCACCAATTTTGGCCCCCAAAACTTGAATTAGGTACGCTCCTTTATTTTCTTTTTTTTTTCAAAATTATCTCTGATCATTGGTAGTGCCATTTAATCGTCTTGATCCACGTGTTATTATACAAACTGATGGTGATTTCAGCCGATTTCGCAGGTTTTTGACTCATGAAAAATCAATTTTGGGAGCTGAACATCTGGTAAAACCTCAATTTTCCACTCCTTGGTCAAAATCGACTTCATATTCGGTCTTCTCGTCCCCGAAAACATGGAAAACGATACCTCAAAAGCTAATGTTACTGTTAATGTTGTTTTGTCCATCCTGATTCTACCGTTTGTTTATTACGTAATTGTACTAAGTGCTTATTTATTTGATCGCTGTGGGTAAATTCAAGGAGTTGTACTAATCGTTTGCCTCCCCCTTTTTTGCTTCGAACTCTCGTCTTCAATTAATACTTCTCACATATTTCAATCTGACCACTCTAAGGGGGTGGGGGGGGGGGGGTAAGAGTTTAAAGATTATCCTAGTTTTGGGTAATTTTTGCGCACTTTAAATGCTCTAATTTAAGAACGGATTTAGATATCTAAAATCCGATTTCACTATCGTGTTCAGCGTGCAAAAACCTTTAAAATGAGGGGTCACTTGTTAGAAAATAACATTTTGGGGATTTTTGGGTAATTTTTGCGCACTTTAAATACTCTAATTTGAGAACGGATCAAGATATCTAAAATCCGATTCCACCATCGTGTTCAGCGTGCAAAAACCTTTAAAATGAGGGGTCACTTGTTGGAAAATAACATTTTGGGGATTTTTGGGTAATTTTTGCGCACTTTAAATGCTCTAATTTGAGAACGGATCAAGATATCTAAAATCCGATTCCACCATCGTGTTCAGCGTGCAAAAACCTTTAAAATGAGGGGTCACTTGTTAGAAAATAACATTTTGGGGATTTTTAGGTAATTTTTGCGCACTTTAAATGCTCTAATTTGAGAACGGATCAAGATATCTAAAATCCGATTCCACCATCGTGTTCAGCGTGCAAAAACCTTTAAAATGAGGGGTCACTTGTTGGAAAATAACATTTTGGGGATTTTTGGGTAATTTTTGCGCACTTTAAATGCGCCAAAACCCTCCTTAGAGTAGGCCAATTTCGCCCATCTTCGAACTTAGCCTTTCGATTGCCAAGATAGATTTTTTGTGCAAATTTGAGCTGTTTATCTCAATTCTATCGAGAGTTATCGTCTGGAGTGACACATATATAAATAAATATATAAATATATATATATATATATACATATAAAAAAGTGTTAAATTTCAGGAATCGTTTTAGAATGGTCTGAAACGGATTTCTATGAAGAAAATTTCCAAAAATTTATATTATTTAAATTTCGAAGCCATTGCAATAGCTTCATTTTCTTTGAAAATTCGCTAAAAGAAAGTCTACCAATTCGAGTA